>JABXWE010035195.1:0-11577 GCA_014611495.1 Limonius californicus
GAAAATGACAACCGAATTTACACTTGACAGTTGTAGTTAAGATTAGCTTATAAATGACAACAAACAGCAAAAAAACAAATGAAAAAGTGGACTACCTACTTGATAAAAAAATCCAGAAACAATTGAAGAACTGGAGCAACGCATTACAGAAGTTTGCAGAAATATCACTCCAGAAACTTATGAAAATGTAAGGCAGGAATTTCATAACCGACTTTTTATGTGCCAAGAAGTGAATTGTGAACATTTTGAACACTAAAGTTCATTTCTTTTTGCTGTAATTCTTAGCTTTTTTAAATAGACTTCTTTATCTTCAAACATTTGTAATTTTGTGCTGGCTGAATATTTTTCTCTGAAACTCTAGGATCAGACGCAGAATTAAAAGACCTTTCAAATGAGGTGTCACTCGACCCCCCCTTTCTATTTAAAATAAAAATTCAAAATGGCGCCCAGCCGCCATTTTAAATGATAGAAAATTTAATCATGGGCTAAAAAATAATATTTAATTTCCCATTAAAGCTCACCAAATATTGTGGTAAAATATCAAGTCGTTCAAAAATTAGTTGGGGGGGGGGTTACTTTATAGACACAGTGTATAAAAACCATCAACTCCATGCTACTACATCTTGAAAATCATACACAAACATATTAAAATTTAAGAACCTCATTTGAAAATTACTAGAATTTTATAATTTAATAAACTTTTTACTTTCTTTATTTCTCTGATATTTTCACCTGTCGGCATTTCGACCGCTGGATTTTCAGCTCCATAATGGATACATAATTAGGGGTGCACACCTTTCAGTGTTAATATCTGAATTGAATTTAGCCTTTGTTTAAATAAAAAAGTATAGACAGCGTTTAAACGAATGTACCTATATTAAAAAGTAATTTTCCAGTTACTAATCAGAAACGCTTTAGATGAAATTAATAAAAGCTTGTTTGTGTACAAAAATTTAATGAAAATTGATAGCAAAAATTAACAATTGCACATTCTGATACTAGCCATTTCCATGGAAATCTTGTCAATAACACAGAAATTTTCTCAGGATAATCACAATCGATTGAGAACATGATGGTTCCCTGTTTTTGGTCATAAAACTTCACTGTAACTTTCTTATGTTTTTGAGGTTTTCGATCCTCTAGAGACTGCTCGATATATTTTTGGAGGCCAAGAATTTCGCTGTCTTCCATAATGTCTTTTCAAATTTCAGTATCCAATTACATTGTGGATGCACCGTTGAATATAATGATTTCAGAATTTGATTTCCTTGTCAGAAATGATAAATTCAAACATTTCAATCAATATTTTTAAGATGTTCATCTGTTTAATTTCGGTGGACACAGCGCAACGAAGAAACAACTCTGAAAGAAATAAAACCACCACGATTAACAATTTACGATAATATGATCTAGTAACTTCCATGCAAGATGTGTAGGGCTGTATTAATATGCATACACGCAATTTTGAGTACAAGCAGATTACGAATCACAACTGTCAAATTTTTTTGTGCATGAAAACGTAAAGAAAAACTGGCGATGATGCGAACACTTTCAAATAATAAATCTGACAATATTGCTGGAATATACACGTGGAAAATAGAAAATGTACACCTTTTTCTTAGAGTGTTTCATCTCTTACAAGACGTAGCGATCTTCTTTCATATGCTTGTGTTGCACGCATCATAGACATAGAGGATCTACAGCTTACCGTGGGCTCAGAATAATGCGAAATGTAAACAACACTTCTACTCCAGAGAGAATTCACTAGGCAGAACACCTCACTGGTATGGCAATGCCGAGTTGCTTGGTTTTGCTTAGAGTGTACTGCTAGAATCCAATAAATTATTTTTGTAATATCAGAAATATATTTTTCTTAGTTCACAAATGATAAAGCTTACAACACGCGAATCTTTCTTTACCTTTTAGGTAACCATTTGATCTAACTTAAAAGCCTACGGTGTGTATAAAATAACATAATTAGTTAGCGACATAGAGGACTACAGCTTAACATGGGCTCCGAACCACGGGAAGTGTAAACACTTCTAGTCCAGAGAAGATTTACTAGGCAGAATACCTCGCTGGTTTGCCATTGCCTTGCGAGGGAGAACGGCCGATAAAAATCCAATACTCCGGTACTGGAATTGAAACCAGGCTCTTCAGCGTAGAAGTCTAACGCGCTAACCTCTAGCTCACGGCTGCCAGAAATTTGAATATTACTTAATACAACGATAAATTGAAAATGATTCTTTATTTAAATACCAACTTACCATTTTTTGTAAATGTTCCGCTGAAACTGTGAACATGATTGTAAAGATTCAAAGCTAAACCTCAAAAGGCGTTCGAGGTCTGCGTCGACATCCACAAAACTGTCAAGTCTAAACACAGGGGTTCGCATATGCGCACAGGGTTGTATTTATACCGGTTAGTTTCAACTATTTGAAACTAAAATACGTTTAAATGCATCTTTAACACGACGAGGAGTATTCATTAATTTTAAAGTTTCTTCATTGAATTCTCCATTTGCAGGTAAATTAAAATATTCTTGAAATTTAATCAGTCCAGAAGACACGTCATCTGTAATAGCACCCTCTTCTATATACCCATATTTTAATAAATATTCTTTTACATTTATTTCCCACTAAAATAAAGTAAATAAAGATAGGAGGATAATCATTTATTTTCATCAAATTTATTCAAATTAATTATAAAACTAATGTTGCTTACAAGGGTGTATCTAGCTCAAAACGGAAGGGGGTCCATGCAATAATACACAATTACAAAAAAAATATACTATTTATTAATAAAATTAATTTTTGTACAGTAGTTTGCGAGCATTAGTCGTGAATTTTCCAACTACAGCTTCCACTAATTGTTCCTTGATTGCAAAAACCCATTGACGATGAATGCTTAGCATGGCTAACCTATTTTCACCAAAAGTGCTTCTAAGCCATGTTTTAATTAGGCGAAAGGAGCTGAATGAACGCTCTATAGTGCTTGTTGCACAGGACTGTGAAAGCAAAACCAGTAGTGCCTTTCTAATGGTTGGAAAAACAATTCGTTCTTTTTTAAAACCTCTATTTTGTAGTTAGTTTCTTTCAAAATGTTGACATACTAACAAGCAACCCATTCACCCATCAGAAATTTTTTTCACTTTGGAAGAGGGGACAGCTGCCAGTACAGTTGCATTTTCTCTGCCTGTTCCAGCAGTGCAATTGAATATCCGTTCAGGTTTAACGATAAGATCAAGGCCTTTTCAATGCCATCAAAAAATTCGTCAACTGTAAGAGGATCACAACCTTAAACTTTTCTTGCATGTTCAAGAATTTCTGGTTTTTTAATAGACATGTTTCTTTTTTTGAATGACAGCCACCAGTCCATTCTTGGGCAACCATTTTTGTAGGGTGTTCGTACTCCAGTTTTTTTTACATAACTTTCAACGAGTTCTAGTACATTCAACTTTGTGAGACCAAAACCGTTCCTCGCCGTAACCCGAAGGCATTCTGTTAATTGATTTTCGGACTCCACTTGTAATGCAGTGTCTCGACCGTATCCGAATCCTTAGTTCCACAATGACCTTCGAGGCGGTCCCTTAATGTTTCTCGTGGGATTTTATGTAATAGGGCAGCTCCTTTTATGGTTGTTCTGCCATTTCTTACAGAAGCTGATGCAGCTTGCAACTGTTCCTTACTGTATGCACGACATTGACCTTTTCTCACATAATTGCATACCATTTTTAAACTGAAATAAGAAAAACATGTGAGAGTGCATCTATCCTTTCGCATTATTTCATGGGGGAAATATACCCCCCGGCCAACTAATAATTTAATATGGTAAATCTAACCTCAAAATTACTGCACAGCAGAATCTTCGCTACATGTCTATTAGTATAGCACAACTTGCAAACAAAACAACTTAGCGTGGGGGCAGACTGCGCACCCTTGAAGATGACGCTATCAATGATAATAAGGAAATTCATGCTCTACAATTACTGCAGGATTAGAAACAAAGACCGGGTTGCATATGTCATTTCATGTTTGGCAGTTGAAGTAAAGGTAGTGTCTAAAGTACCTGTGACGATTAAATATTTTAATTATTGTTCTGGTTATTTATCGATTGTGAATTTGCCCCCGAGGTGCATTGCTCCGACTTCACCATACTTAAAATATTTTGTAAACGAATTACTTAGGAAGTACTTGCGTTTAATGTTAACAAAATAACAATATTAAGCCAGAATTAATAATATAATTGATCTCATATTTTACACTTCATAATACACATTAAAAACAATGGCACAACATCTAACCACTCACACTGTTCAACAATTTTATTTTACTTTTTAAAAGAGTCCTTAATTCTTTAACAGCTGTGATATGACTATTTTTAATGTCTTCGAACACACTATTCTGTCCATCAGCATTTAAGTTCAGCAGGGCCAGTCGATCTGCCAAATCGCATTCATCCGCCGTCTTCCAGGTCTCCAAACAGGCATCCAATTTGCTTATTCCTTTCTTAATAATACTAGATATTTCACTCAAAACAGACCTCGCTGTCGAGTCGATCTTCTTCTTCGACTTTTTACCCTGTGAAGGCTTAGCGAAATCGTTGCATAGTAGACAAAGCATTGAAGATATGCATATTATCTAAAAAAAATTGAGGTTAAAAGTGTTAATGAAGGATTTCATGTTCTACGAACCTCTACTGTGTTGACAACAAGTTCCATGACGTTTTTTCGCTCCCAATGACAGTCTTCTGCTTCGTTTTGTTGTTTAATGCTTTGACATACTCCATCGAGCATGTATTCGAATTTTTTTTCTAAGTCTGTCACTACTGTATTACAGTTGTTGGTACTCTCTGTAGTGATAGTAATAACTAATCTAAATAACTGTCCAAGAATATCCAAATATGGAGAATGTAAATGAAGGTGAAGCCTTGATGGTAACGGTAAGGTAACTATATTCTGTAATATTCAAAAAGCAATAAGAAACTGGAATAATGTGAGGTTAGAACAGTTACCTGTTTAATAGGAACACTTTTGGTAGAATTAATTTTATTATAAACATCTTCCCAGTCTTTTATAACCTTTTTAAGCGTATCTATATATGTATTTTTAGTGGCATCATGTGATTTAACAATATTTACAGCAGCTGATAGTGCCCATAAAATATGCGTACGAAGCTTTAAAAATTGGACGTTTTGTTTGAAGAGATCTTCCACCTCCCTGCAACTCTCGGGTGGCCCTTCCACTCTTTCGGGGTCCCATGATACGTATACACTAAGATCATGATTGTCTCTAAAACAGAAAGAATTCTAGAAAAATATTAGATGAAGCTGGAAAAGTAGCAACCTCAGTTTTTCCCAGTCGATTTTGTCGTCTTTAGGAAGAATATTTGAGTTGTACAAATTTTCTGTAGACGTGCATTGTACAATGTTTAAAATAATCCTATCAACTGCTACCATTGTGTAATGAAAACTATTGTTTAGTTTTTCTCTGAAGTCCATGAAATCGTCCAGTTTTATAAATGAACCGAATTTGTAGCAAAATGTGAGGTGATCTGAACTCTAAAAACAATAGAGTTAAAACAAGATAATGTACATTTTTTGCATGCTGTAATTGTTCATTTGCTGAATTGGTTCAGCAATCGACTGATTTCAAATTAGGTTAGGTTAGCTAAAGTAAGGTTTGATTCTCATTTACTTTAAGAAAAAATTATTTTTCACATCTTCTTTTATCAATTTTACTCAAAGCATTTCCAACATCCTAGTAAAATTCTAGATATTAATTACATCACTAATTTGAATAAAAGTTTGATATACATCAATTCAACCGTAGCTCCTTATAGGTTAGGTAATGAAAGTAATTTACATCAACATACATTTACATATGTAACAAACTTACATCCTTATAATTTGAGGAGAAAAATTTTAAAGTCGTGTCAAGTAAATTTGTAGTTAACGATAATAAGCCAGTTGTTGGTAATCTAGCACAATGTGTGTATCCTAACGAATCCATTTGTAAGTGTTTTACATCTAGGCTTTCGTACATTTGATGAGCTCCAATGCCAGCTCCTAAAAATTAAAATCAAGAGATGGGCTTAGAAGTAGCACAGGTTTGATTGCTGTGAAGGAGTCCATAAATGATCATAGCAATGCAGGTGGCTGGGAATTTTAACATGTATTACTTTTTCATAGAAATTGACTATAATTTTTAGTAGTTTCTGTAGATTCTCTTTGATAGTGTCAAACTGCAAAGATTGTGGGAATGCTCGTGGATGGGAATTTTAACATCTATTACTTTTTCCTTGGAATTAACTATAATTCTTAATAGTTTTCGTGGTAAGCTATATGGTTTCTTTTTGTTAGGTTATGTGAATGTCAAATAGGAAGGATTGTGGGAAATCAGATGATTGGGAATTTGAACGCCTATAAAGTTTTGTAAAATATCTAATATAACTGTTCTTTGAGCTTGTGTCTGTGAAATTGGAAGGATTGTGGGAATGCACGTGGATGGAAATTTTTAGTAATATTACTTTTGCCTCAGTGCGTGACACGGAAACGGTGAGGAAGGTGAACTACTTTTCATACCGTTCTACAGAAACCGCTAGTGTGACGGGGGCCGAATGGTGGGCGGAAGTCGAGAAAGAAAAGAAAAGAAAGGGAAAAAACAAGAGGAAAAGGAACGGGAAGAAAATACAGGGAAAAGGACGAGAAAAGAACTAGGAAAGTGCTTGAATTAGGACAACAGACATGAGGGAATAGATGCAAATGGGGGAGAAAAGAAGGGAAAAGAAAAAAAAGGTGGGGGCAAGAGGATGGGAAAATGTGAAAAGGATAAGGAAGGGCTTGAAGAAAGGAAAGAGAATCCGTAGAAAAGGGATGGAATGCGTTTCGCAATTGTTTTTGATAAGAAAAGCGGGAGGAAAAGGGAAGAAAATACAGGGAAAAGGCTGAGAAAAGAACTAGGAAAGTGCTTGAATGAGGACAACAGACATGAGGAAATGGATACAAATGGAAGAGAAAAGAAGGGAAAAGGAAAAAAAAGGTGGGGGCAAGAGGATGGGAAAATGTGAAAAGGATAAGAAAGGGCTTGAAGAAAGGAAAGATAATCCGTAGAAAAGGAATGGAAAGCGTTTCGCAATTGTTTTTGATAAGAAAAGGAGGAGGAAAAGGGAAGAACATACAGGGAAAAGGCCGAGAAAAGAACTAGGAAAGTGCTTGAATGAGGAAATGGAAACAAATGGGGGAGAAAAGAAGGGAAAAGAAAAAAAAATGTGGGGGCAAGAGGATGGGAAAATGTGAAAAGGATAAGGAAGGGCTTGAAGAAAGGAAAGATAATCTGTAGAAAAGGAATGGAAAGCGTTTCGCAATTGTTTTTGATAAGAAAAGGGGGAGGAAAAGGGAAGAACATACAGGGAAAAGGCCGAGAAAAGAACTAGGAAAGTGCTTGAATGAGGAAATGGAAACAAATGGGGGAGAAAAGAAGGGAAAAGAAAAAAAAATGTGGGGGCAAGAGGATGGGAAAATGTGAAAAGGATAAGGAAGGGCTTGAAGAAAGGAAAGATAATCCGTAGAAAAGGAATGGAAAGCGTTTCGCAATTGTTTTTGATAAGAAAAGGGGGAGGAAAAGGGAAGAACATACAGAGAAAAGGCCGAGAAAAGAACTAGGAAAGTGCTTGAATGAGGAAATGGAAACAAATGGGGGAGAAAAGAAGGGAAAAGAAAAAAAAAGGTGGAGGCAAGAGGATGGGAAAATGTGAAAAGGATAAGGAAGGGCTTGAAGAAAGGAAAGAGAATCCGTAGAAAAGGAATGGGAAAGGTTACGCAATTGTTTTTGATAATAATGATGACCGGTAGGTACAAAGGGTGCAGAAACTATTCTGCCTTTTGCAAAGAGCAGGCGACTTTGGAGTAAGGGCGTACGATACAGCCTTACTACTGTTGCTTGCAAATCGCGCAAATGATGTTAGGCAGCGAAAAATAGTACATGCTTACAATGCTGACTTTAAAAATTAACCATTGACCACTTAGTTAAGGTATCGTCGCCGGGTTTATTTTCTTCAAATTTGGAAGACCATGAAATGAAATTAGCCAGTTGTTTTTAGCGCCGCCTCGACAACAGCCGTTATATCAGTACTTGAAAATTCCAGTTTCTTGTTTTGGACGGGAGCATTCGTGCACGCGTGGATTCGGATTATGGCGGTGCTCCGGTGTTGTACCGCCACATGTTTCCGGCGTACTCGCGGAAGTGGATTGTCTCCGTTGCCATAGCAACCAATCAGCAAGGAACTGATCGTGATCCGACAAAAACCGGTTACGTCGGTCCCAAGGATTTCCGGCCAGACTACGCAACATCAAAAACCACGTCTCCGCATGTCGTTTAGTTACAGAGTTACGGTACTATAAGTAAAAAAATCGTCGCATCTCCTGGCGGCCGCCTATGTCAGTCGATTCGATCGATTGTACCCAGTCGGATAGTAGTCGGGATGCTCTTTCCAATGGCGCAAATCCCATTGCGCTAGCGCTTCTCATTCCGTAGTATCAACCCAAAGAAAGATTTCAATTTTTGCAAAAAGACGGGTAAAATCGGGCACGGATCTCCCATCTGTGGATGGGATGAACACTACGATGAAATCGAAATTTTTGGTTCTTGGCCGCTGCGTTCGCCGACGGACGCGCCGATTGTTCGGCGTCTTTGTATGGATAGATAGGTGCAAAAGCGGACCGATTGGTAGGGATTCCAACGCTAACCTGCAGCGAAAACGACCATTTGAGGTTATGTTTGAAATTGATTTTAGCGGTTATGTAGGACCGGGCAGCATCTATACACTGCTATAGAGCTCGGAAGACTGCAGCTAACGCCCCCAAACCAAACGCGCCTAGTTGCACGATTCCGGAGTTACAGCGTTTTATAGAAAATACGGCCGATTGGAATCGTTCTGTGCTACCAGATAGTATTCGCGAAGATATTTTCATCGCCGCCTTTCAAAAACGGGTTGGCCGCATCCCTGATATTTGTCATGATTATTGTATAGGCGGTTTCTGTGAACTAACTCGGAAGTGTTTTTTCAGGTTATGTGAGCATCAAATGAAACCGATGGTGAGGATGCATGTGGATGGGAATTTTAACATAATATATTGAATTATGTTCAATATCTACTACAATTGTCAGTAGTTTTTGTAGTATTTTGATCTTTTGAGGTTATGTCTACAATTTTCAAACCGACATAAGGGCAGTGTTTATATGTAAATGACAATTTATGAAACCATATCCAGTAAGAAATAAATGGCAAAGAATTCTAAGACCATCTACATTTTTACAATTATTTATAAACGTCCAATTCTTCACTACCTATACCTACCTATCGCATGGAATAATCGAATACACAACAATTTTGCATTAAATGAACACGGGCTATTTTTAAGAAGACTTTCTAGGAGAACCAAGGCCGTGATTATAGGCTTCGAACTTTTAGTAAGTTGCGCCAAATCATACAAAATGTGAGCTGCTAGAATAGCATATGCATCCGATGGTCCCTGGTCAGTGGGCAACAAATTCAACCCGTAGGTTTGATATCCATGCTGGTAATGCAACGAAAACGCAGTCACTAGGGCTGCCAAATGGTCGGCAGATAAATTTAGATGACTACCGCACAGCCTTGAGAGCTGCAGTGAACACAGATGCCTCTGCATTTGTTGCTCCTGGAGAATTTCCATATAGCTGCTTTATTTAATTGTGTAACTGAGAAATCTTACCGACTGTGGAACACTGGTGGAACTTATTCCAACATCTTTTATTAACCTGTTGGAAAGCTCCGCTTTCTTTTCACTGTCTAGTAAAGCAACGTACACTCTTAGGTCAGAAACGCAACAGGGTTTGTGGCCAAATTTACGAAAGTATTCTATAAATAATTCAATGGTTTCACCAAGTAAATCCGTACTGTCTATGCTCTGCTTAATAAGCCTCAAACACAGCTCAAACCTTGCAAGGTAAGGACCTCTAAGGAGATAACCTGAAAAATTGAGAAATGTATTGCCTTATTCGGTATTCAGAATAAATCCTGAATTTTATAACGTGTTTACAGTTAATTAATGCACTTTTCTATATTTAATATGCTGAAACGAACTACAACTTTATAAATAGAATTGTCTACAATTTATGCTATAATGTATAAATATGTATATTTTTAAATATACGTTTTCTTTTAATTTATATAAAAAATATATGAATAAAGCTTTGTAGAGTAATAGATTACAATTCAAAAATTTCACCATTTGAGATTTTGGTTATTTGAATATATGCTTAAACTCTATTTGTTGAGCATTGAGCTAGAACGTCAACAAACCCACGTGTTTGACTCACCCGAGGGCGCGCTGTGATTGGTCTACGCTAGATAACGCTAATACCTCATTACTTAAGGAGTAATTGACGCTCAAAACCTTTACTTTGCACTCTTAATTACCGGGTTAAGTTTGTATGCTTTTTGAGCAGTGCTTATCGGTCTTCGGAGCGTTTGTACAGTGCCTGCGACTTATTTTCCTAAAATGGAGCAAGTTGTTCCAGAAACGTGCAATCGTAGGGGGCGTCCTACTACTTTAAATGAAAAACAATTAATAGTAAAATTGTATAATTTGACGTTAGAAGAAAATCCTGAGATTTTACTGACTGACATTGTCCAATTTGTTGCTAAAACAGGGGGTGTTAGTGTTGCAACAGTAAAAGGAATTTTAAAGGAGTTTCGGGATACTAAAACTAATTAATGGAATGCGGGATTTAATATGATGCACCTATTTGTCAATCACGCATTGGACTACATAACAGCGGATTGATTTTACGTCAATATTTGTAATACAGATGTCTCCAAGTCCATAAAACACTTTTACTTAAAAAAAAGGTTCTCTTCAGAACCACCAATTCTTCTAAAAAAAGAGTTCTGACGGCGCGAACGTTAATTTAGAAACGCAAGGAATATTACGTAAATACACATCCGGTAAATCAACGCACCTCTCAAGCGTTTGTTTACGTTCTAGCTCAATGCTCAACAAATAGAGTTTAGAAGGATTTATGCTTTTGGAATTTTGTTTTTGAGATTTTGGATTTGAGATGAGGTTCTTACACAGAACCGCCGTATTTATACCCTATAACTTTGCTTTAATTAAATGAAAAATTCATTTGTAATATGTTCTTTTGTTTACTGTCAAATTATTTTTAATAACAGAGAAAAACTAGTTTTGCTAATGAAACTGGTCTTAACTATAATATTACAAATTTAAACGTTTTTAGTAGTTAAACTTGGGCATTTCTACATTCAATCATGGATTAGTTAACAATATTTCCGTTACACTTTGGGCCCATATATTAATTAGCGCCATCTCTTGTGCATTAATATAAACTATTGTTTCATAAAAATACTTTTGTTAGCTCCAAAATAGTTATTTTTACTTTCCCATACCTTATAGGTATAGGGTAAGTATTGAAATCATGAAAATTTTCGAAATCGAGATTTTAACGGATATATCCGTTTTGGGTCTCTAGGAACCCAAAAAAGTGGTTTTTAAAAAATGTCTGTCTGTGGGTGGGTA
>JABXWE010035203.1:0-13312 GCA_014611495.1 Limonius californicus
GGGCAGCGTGTCCTTGCTGGGTCAATGAACATTTTGCTAAATCCAGATGCTGGGATTCGTAATTTCGCCGGTGAATGAATTTAAATGTTTGGTAGGATATTGTAAAATGAAATATAACTACGGTGAGTACTTGAAATTGTTAATGCCTCATTTTAAAAATATGTACAATCTGGCCTGACCGACTATAACGTATTGTTAAATTAGTTCGGAAATTCCCAATTACGGGAAAATAGGAAAATCGAAGGTCAAATTAGCCTGGCCTGACCGGCTTATAAGACCTTCAATCTCTTATTTCACTGGTATTTTAACCTGATTGATACTAACTCGCATAACCTGCTGGATATCAATCAAAGTAACCCCAACGGCGAAGTGTTCCACAAAATGAATAAATGCGACACCGCACAGGTACGCGGATTTTATGGAATTCTCCAACGGGCTGGAATATTCTCACGGACTGAGAACATTTTGACGGCTCAACCTCTGTTTGATTGCTTCTCTGGCGGACTGGTAATTCTGTTCTCGGCTGACTTTCTCGTTGAAGCATTCGACTCATAATTCCCCAATTTTGTGCCAGGATCCTGTATATATAAGCTTCCCTTTCCCTTCGCATTTCTCCGGACTGTGTTTAAACGCGATGATGAGTGCGTGGGGGAAAGCAATTTAGAACTCCACTTGCGCTGCCGCAGACGCCTCTTTCACGAACTAAAGCGACCTAACATTTAATTATCAAATACTGGAACGGTTGCTTCCCGGAAACTTCGTTACAGTTTGTATATCATAAAAGGCCTGTAGGGTAAAGCGAATGGTACGACGCGTCGCATAATAAAAAATACTTTGTTTATTTTCTTACTAATAACACGAGCATATAATTATTGCCTATTTAGCGAGACTTGATGAAGGAAAAGCAGTTATGAAAAGCAAATTTATGTCTTCCCTTTGTCTTTTTTATTTCGGGATTAGAGAACAAAAACAAATATTTATCATCGAAAATGGCTTTATTGTTTTTCAAAATATTCTCCATGAAGATCAATACACTTTTACATGCGTGTGAACCAATTTTCGAAGAACTTTTTCACTGCGATTGAGGTATCTCCAAAACATGCATTTTGAACACATCAACCGCTTCTTCAGGTGTCGAAAAACGTTGACCTCGCAATTTATTTTTGTTGTTCGGGAATAAAAAGAAGTCATTGGGCGCCAAATCAGGACTATACGGTGGATGACTCATCAAATCGACGTTTTGAGTGCTCAAAAAAACGCTTGTTCGAGCCGATATGTGAGAGCTCGCATTGTCGTAGTGGAGAATGATCCGTCTTCGGCAGTTGATTTTCCTTATTTCTCCGAAGACTTGTGGCAAACAAATGGTTGTGTACCGTTCAGAATTGACCGTTGTACGTTGCGCCAATGGTACGTTTGAGTCACGTCCAGTTTTTCCGAAAAAACAGGCGACCATTTGCTTCGGAGTGCTTCGAGCACGAACGACTTTTGTTGGGTTTGGCTCGCCATGGCAGATCCATGCAGTCGACTGCTGTTTACTTTCGGGCTCATACGCGTAGATCCACGATTCGTCACCTGTCACAATGTCATACACATGTTCTGAAGCACCGCGATCGAATTTTTTGAGCATTTCTTGCGACCAATTGACACGAGCTTGTTTTTGAGCGATTGTCAAATTATGTGGGATCCAACGCGAACAAATCTTTTTTTACGGCCAAATGTTCATGCAATATTGAATGTATGCTGGTCCCACTAATGTCCAAAAATACCTCAATTTCACGATAAGTCACATGACGAACTGGCAGTATCAGTTCACGCACCGCATCAATGCTTTTCGGAACAACAACCGATTGTGCACGACCTTCACGAAATTCATCGTTGAGCGAACTACGGCCACGATTGAATTCGGTAAATCATCGATAAACACTGGTCCTTGATGGTGCTTCATCGCCAAAAATGGCACGAAAATGTTCATGATTTAATTTCATTTTTTGGCCGATTCGAAGTTTTCAAGTTACTGTAAACACACCGCGCGTACGTCAAAACGTTCTGAGTACGTATACCGTGAAAAATGTCAAAATCTGCGATAGAGACGTCAGTTGCCAGATGGCAGCACTAGGGTTGTCCAATCCCGGAATATAAAAGGCAGCCCTCGTACAAACCATTGAAACGGCCTCCTCGGCTAACACAGGGAAGAGGGAGGGTTCGCGAAAAACCATTACTGTAAGAAAGTCTTGATTAATGCAGGCGGCAGGTCAAAATAAGTGGGTGCTACCCTTTCAATTCGCATCTAAACGAACCGGCAGCTTACAAGAAAAGAACCCACCTTTTTGTGCTCCCTTCTTACTTCAGTATTTCTCACAAAATACATACAAAAAAGAAAATACACAAAATATAGCAAGCCATAAGTCGTTAAACAATGGGTATAAGTATATTTTTTATTACATAAAAGGAAGGTACAGCTCGCGCCAAAATCATTCGAACGAGAACCAGAGTCAGTCCGCCTATAAATTCTATCTAAAGAAAAGGCGTCAAGACATCTGAACCTGTTGTTCGAGCCACCACTGACTACGACATCTATTGTAAGATCGGGAAAAAATCTGCACATTCAACTGCTGAGTTCACAACACATATACAATAATTTTATCATCATGATTATGATCCTTGATTAGTTTTTTAATATCTTAATTCCGCGACAGTGTAGACGTATAGGAAGCCAAAAAGGTTGAGGTCGAGGGCCCATAGAGAAGGAGCGAGAGAAAGAGAAATTTAGCTAAGCTGACGTCACTGGTTATAACGATAACACGCGAAGTTCTGGATATTGCATCAGATTGTCCAATAAGGATTTCTCTGTAACAGCGAAAATAATATCGACTGATCGTTTGAGCACCAAAAATAATAAACTGTAATAGTAAATCTTCATGGAAACGTTAACGGGGATAAGAGTATTTATTTTATCCGCATCAAACGATAAGAGAAACCTCACGATATTCTCAACTAAGTTATTAACTCTTGTATATATTTAATCCGAATTTATGGCCGGGTTTTATTGCAAGAAAATATGGTGTCCACCTTTTAGCAAGCCACATACAACAAGAAACTAGAATCTCCAGCTCGAAATATTGCCTATGGATGTACATACGAGGGTAGGCATCCATGTGCTTATAAAATTTGGTTACATTGTAAAATATCTAGCTTTCAAACCTGAACTGATATCTAGCAAGTGGTCTATCTACTCGCCTAAAAAACTTCTAGCTCCGTTCTTTACAGTTTTTGTGCCAATCTAAATACAGAAACTCATATTTATTATTAAATATTACATGAATGAAGGAAGTATGCACTATCGAAAATGTGCTTATCACGTTGCTCCGTACCAGCAAGTGCAGGGCAGTTGAATAGGATGTTACTGCCACACCTTTACCTTTTTCTTTTAATTTTGAGGGTTAAAATCCGTTGAGAATTTTGAAAAGAAAGTATGTGCAGCTTTCATTTTTTGTCTGAAATTTTTCTTCAGTAATATATTGTTTCACTAAATACGCATTTACATTTAACATTTAATTTTTGAAGAAGAAACTGCTAAATTGAAAGTTTTTAATAAGTCGTTGTAGATTCCATAAAGGATTTTATGTAAGTAAATCGAAAGTAATTTTTTGTGTACTGTTTAATTTTAATTTTTAAGGGCTATTACTAATGTTTGAACTTGTCTGGATTGGATGAACATTTTTCATAAATCTTCAAAATAACCTATAAAATTTCAAATGCCATATTAATGAATAATAACGTTTGGTATCTACTAATCATTTCATTTTTAGAGCAAATTCCAGGAAATTGTCATCAGGATTGCGTGCAGGGTTGGTTTTGGGAATCGGCTCCGGCTAGCTTGTTTTCCTCAAACAATGGATTCTTTGCTAAAGACTTGACGCGTGCAGAAATTTTGCACTCAGTGAAAATAGGGTGGGGTTAAAACTGCTCTTGTAATTTAGTTTTTCTATTTTCTCGCACTAAAACTCGATAAAGTTGAATTAAATATATACAAGAGTTAATAAGTGAATTGAGAATACCGTGAGGTTTCTCTTATCGTTTGATACGGATAAAATTAACGGCGTTACACTTTTTAATGTTCCCGTGAAGATTTACCGGTTTAGCGTTTTTTTTTTGCGTAAAACCACTAATTTCGTCGTCATGTTTCTCCGGAATTCCGGAAAAATTCTTTTTGCGCAGTCTGTCCCAATCGCCCAGATTATTGCTCGTTGTTTTGATTGCCAGCGTCCCTTCTTGGGTCGTCGACCAAACCAAAAACCAACCTTTTTGGTTTCCCCTACCTTGTTGCCGCATTAAGGGAAAAACTATTCGCATTTTCAATTCGTAGTGAAGATTATAAGCAGCAATAGTTTGTATACAAAGTGCTTCGATTTGTGGAAAGTAGAAGTAATTGTATTTCCATGAAATAAAGCAGCCTTGTGTTGCTAATTATTTAGTACTTTAATAATTAATTTTACTTGTGTTGCGAATTCAATTGATGTGGACTATGCAGTTTTTTTGTCGATCTTAAATTATGCCGTAGTCAGTGGCGGCTCGAGCAACAGATTCTGACTTTTTGAAGCCCTTTCTTTATATTTAATTTTTAGCTGGACCTCGTTTGAACACTTTTGTCATGTAACTGTACAAACCTTTTATTTAATATACTTATACCTATTATTTAATAATCTATGACCTGCTGTTTTGGTGTATTTTTTTGTATGTGTAGAAATACTGAGGTAAGGAGGAAGGACAACAAGGTAGATCGACTCTTCATAAGCTGTCGGACCTCGGCCGCTTCACAAGTATCTTCGTATAGCTAAAAGGGTGTCGCCCACTTGTTATGACTTACCTCGAGAATAAAAATCGAGACTTTCTTTCTGTAATAGTTTTCTGCGAACCCTCTCTGTTCGTTGTTAGGCGAAGGCATTCTGACATAGCACGTTACCATTTGCCAAACGTTGCGCGTAATATTTTTAATTTAATACTGATAATTTTGATCAATTTACATTTAATGTTTAAATTTTTTTTAGAACCAGTTTCAGAAACAATGTGATTTGTTAATAACAACGCCGCTAACCCTCATCTCGCTGCTGCGAGCCAGAATAATAACTGTCAAACGCCTCTGTCACCTAGTTATTGAAAGTGGGGATACGGTCCTGGAAAGGTTCCCCAAAGAGATCGACAGTTTGCTGAATTTAACGCAAAGCATGCTGGAACATCGCAGTTGCAGCTTGTCCGTTCAGCTGATAGTCTGTGCAGAGCATTGGACCTTACGGCTGGAGAATTTAATGAAGAGCCTATACATCACTCCTGTGGTTTGTGTCAGCTCCCACCTGGAAGCTGCGCTGTATGGTAGAGTTGACATTCAGGTGCAGTTTCTGGAGACGAAAAACAAGAAGCACACACTTGCAGGTAAGATGATTTAATGTATTGTTTATTTTGTGCATGTGGGAGTACGGGACGGCGCTACTAGTGCCACTTAACTACATTTGTATGTGTTGAATTAAAAAAAATTTTTGAACCAAGAGACAGAGTTTTTGTGAATTAGTCTCTACTTGAGCAAGGTCTAATGAAAATATTAAATAACGCACAACTTCATGCAAAGATAGCCTTGATTATACTAGGTCTGTCCGGAAAGTATCCAGCCGTTGTGAATATCTCGATAACGCGCATTGTGACCTTCACGAAACTCCGTAACCAATTATAGGAGACCCTACCGCGTATGCGTGAACAGTCAGGCTCTCGTTGGACTCCTCATTCGGCAGTGAGACGCCATTGAATAAACTTGTGTTTTGTGACCGTCGCACTCACAGTGACTAAGAGAGTAGTTCAGCGAAACTGCATCCAGATTTGCTTCAAACCTGGACATTCAACCGCGAAAACCATTCCAATGATTAGTAGAGGAGAGGATTCCATGAGTAAGGCTCAAATTAAAATGTGGTGTCGCCATCTTAAAGATTGGGAATCTGTAGAAAGCGATCAACGTTCTAGAAGACCTTCATCCAACAGAACCCCTGAAAATGAGGGTCGCATGCGAGCTGCAATGCACGGAAATCGGCGATTGGCAGTGCGAGAGTTAGAAGAAGATTTAGGGATTCCACAGACTGTTGTTCTTGCGATTTTAACAGACGATCTCGATGAGACACGTGTGGCTCCTGTCACAAAAACAGAAAGAATTTCGTACTGCAGTTGCATAGGACTTGCTCTAAACAGGTAAATCTGACTCAGATTTTGAAAAAGGTCATAACTGGAGATGAGTCATAGATATACGGCTATGGCTCAGAAATAAAAACCCAGTCTTGCAAATGGAAATTACCTGGGTCTCCTCGGTCCAAAGAAGACGCCGCAAAGTCGTAGCAACGTCAAGGCCATGTTAACTGGTTTTTCGGTCGTGCAGGTATCCACCATGAACAGGCTCCTCCAGGTCAAACAATAACACAGAATTTCTTCGCCGGCTGGGAAATGCAGTGAGGAAAAATCGAAAGCAGCTGTGCGCAAGTGGTGACTGACACATTCACCGCGATAACGCACCTGCACATTCTTCGCGTCTGATACAGAATTTCTTGGCGAAACATCGCATCACGCATGTCGCCCAGCCACCCTACGTTCCTGATTTGGCTCCCTATGACTTCTGGCCTTTACCAAAGCTAAAACCACCGCCAAAGGGGAGGAGATTTCAGTCGGTGTACGAGATTAAGGAGACAGCTGATGACGATTCCGAAAGAGGACTTTGCAGATTGTTCCAAGAAGTGGAAGAAACGCTGGAATAGGTGTGTGAAGTCCAAATAGGAGTACTTCGAAAGGGACTAAGGCCTCATTGTGCCGGGTCGGCTATTTTTCTCAGTTCGCTCAGCCACGCCATGGTCCCAATTTGACTCCCTGTAACTTCTGGCCTTCTCCAAAGCTAAAATCACCGCTGAAGGGGAAGATATTTCAGTCGGTGTACCAGATTAAGGAGACAGCTGATGACGATTCCGAAAGAGGACTTTGCAGATTGTTCCAAGAAGTGGAAGAAACGCTGGGATAGGTGTGTAAAGTCCAAATAGGAGTACTTCACAAGGGACTAAAGCCTCATTGTGTCGGGTCGGCTATTTTTCTCACAGTTCGCTCAGCCACCCCACGGTCTTGATTTGGCTCCCATGTGACTTCTGGCCTTCTCCAGTGTTAACATCACCACGGAAGGGGAGGATATTTCAGTCGTTGTACGACGTTAAGGAGACAGCTGATGACGATTCCAAAAGAGGAATTTGCAGATTGTTCCAAGAAGTGGAAGAAACGCTGGAATAGGTGTGTGAAGTCCAAATAGGAGTACTTCGAAAGGGACTAAGGCCTCATTGTGCCGGGTCGGCTATTTTTCTCAGTTCGCTCAGCCACGCCATGGTCCCAATTTGACTCCCTGTAACTTCTGGCCTTCTCCAAAGCTAAAATCACCGCTGAAGGGGAAGATATTTCAGTCGGTGTACCAGATTAAGGAGACAGCTGATGACGATTCCGAAAGAGGACTTTGCAGATTGTTCCAAGAAGTGGAAGAAACGCTGGAATAGGTGTGTAAAGTCCAAATAGGAGTATTTCGAAAGGGACTAAAGCCTCATTGTGTCGGGTCGGCTATTTTTCTCACAGTTCGCTCAGCCACCCCACGGTCTTGATTTGGCTCCCATGTGACTTCTGGCCTTCTCCAGTGTTAACATCACCACGGAAGGGGAGGATATTTCAGTCGTTGTACGACGTTAAGGAGACAGCTGATGACGATTCCAAAAGAGGAATTTGCAGATTGTTCCAAGAAGTGGAAGAAACGCTGGAATAGGTGTGTAAAGTCCAAATAGGAGTATTTCGAAAGGGACTAAAGCCTCATTGTGTCGGGTCGGCTATTTTTCTCACAGTTCGCTCAGCCACCCCACGGTCTTGATTTGGCTCCCATGTGACTTCTGGCCTTCTCCAGTGTTAACATCACCACGGAAGGGGAGGATATTTCAGTCGTTGTACGACATTAAGGAGACAGCTGATGACGATTCCAAAAGATGAATTTGCAGATTGTTCCAAGAAGTGCAAGAAACGCTGGGATAGGTGTGTGAAGTCCAAAGAGGAATATTTCGAAAAGTACTAAGGCCCCACTGTGCTAGGTCAGCTGTTTTTCTCACAAGTCACTCGGCCATCCCACGGTCCTGATTTGGCTCCCTGTGACTTCTGGCCTTCTCCAAAGTTAACATCACTGCTGAAGGGGAGATATTTCAGTCGGTGTACGAGATTAAGAAGACAACTGATGACGATTCCGAAAGAGGACTTTGCAGATTGTTCCAAGAAGTGGAAGACGCGCTGGGATAAGTGTGTGAAGTCCGAAGAAGAGTACTTCGAAGGAGACTAAGACCCTATTGTGCTAGATCAGCTATTTTGCTCAAAATACGAGGTCGGACAAATATGAAACGGGATTGGCACTACTGCGGACGCTATAAGAAACTGACTGTTTCCAATTCATATCCAAATTGTAGCTGGAGCTTTCGTCTACACATAGCTAAAACGCCATCCTGTCAGACCTTGCGTGGTAGGCTGTGCATGCGAATGAACAAGTTAGTGCAGCTGTCACATGTGACACAGGTTCAACATGGAGCAAACATTAAGTTTTGTTTCAAAGTGGGGAAAACGGTCACGGAGACATTCAAGATGTTGAAAAGTGTGTACGACGATGAGGCCATGTCCCGTACTCGCGTTTTCGAGTGGTTTTTCCAGATTTCGTGAAGGTTGGCAGGACCTTTACGATGATCAGAAGCCGAGTCGTCCGATCACAACGAGAAACCCCGTAACGATCGAAAAAGTCCGAAAACTTGTGGCGGCTGATCGACGACTGACACTGAGAATGATGGAGCAGGAGCTGAGTATTAGCCGTGAAACCCTTAAAACCATTTTGGAGAAGGATTTGAAGAAAAGGAAGGTCTGTGCCAAATTTGTCCCGCACAATTTCACCAAAAAGCGCATCGAGTGTACACCTCCCGCGACTTCATAGCAACAGCCAACAGTGATCCAAATTTTCTGGATTCAATTGTTACTGGTGATGAGTCGTGATGCTTCCAGTACGATCCAGAAAGTAAGAGACAAAGCATGGAATGACGATCGAAGACGTCTCCCAGGCCAAAGAAATTCCGTCTCCAAAAATCGAAAGTGAAGACCATGCTGATCACTTTCTTCGACAGTCAAGGCATCATTCACAAAGAATTTGTGCCACCGGGTGTCACCGTCACTAGCTTGTACTACAAGGGTGTCATGACGCGTGCATTCGACGTGTGCGACCGCATTTGGCAGCCTCCGGCAAGTGCCACCTGTACATGACAATGCCCCTGTGCATTCTGCCTTGCTTGTGAAGACGTTTTTGGCGACAAGAAATGTCCCAGTCTTAGAACATCCTCCCTATTCGCCGGATCTGTCTCCAGCGGACTTAATGCTGTTTCCTCGGCTAAAATTTACCCTCAAGGGAAGGCGCTTTGACGACGTGGAAGACATTCAACGGAGTGTTACCGCCGAACTAAACGCATTTCCTCGCGACAAGTTTAAGCAGACTTTCCGCGACTTGTATCGTCGATGTCAACGGTGCGTAGAAGTCGAGGGAAATGATTGCGAAGGACGCTAGAGGTATTTTCACCTATGGCTACCTCACATGCTTTATATTTGATCAATCCCGTTATATATTTGTCCGACCTCGTATTATACGGCTCATTACTTTCTGAACAACCCTCTTATAATTCCTACATCAAATCTTGTGTTGTCTAACATTTCCAATTCACCTTAAGGATCTGCGTATCAGCGCCACATCTTCTGAACGAGTAGACACTTTTCGTTTAAAGGTTAGAAAAAATTATATTGTGCTCAGTGGTGAGCTGTAGGGGGTTGCGCGAACCCCTTATTAAATTTTAATGGAATTTGTGAGCCCCTTTTTATAATTCTGTTTTCTTATTTATTTTCCTAAACATATAATTTTTATGAAAAGCGTTCTGTTTAGTACCTCTTGTTACCTCCCTGCTATAGAAATTAATTTGAATACAAAGGAAGTTTCATTCTTAATTCACTTTCCATTTATATGGTACTCAAAACATTAGTTGCATTAAGGTTATCTGCGACTTTTTGCCGGAAAAATATGATAATTCTTATAGTATTTTTTTGGGGGGCTTTACAGTGTCAGTGTAGGAACGTTAAACTGTAATTTAGATGTACATTTTATTTATATTATATATAAACAAACTAATCTATTTCTTGTGTAGATTTCCTCAAAGACACAGCGCCTATTTCTAGAACAATAGTGATATGCAACAACGACTCTGATGTGGAAGAAGCAAAAGATCATCTAAATACATCAGGAGTAAACTGTGCTTTTATAACCAGTGCCATGGAAAAACATGAAATAGTCGACATGGAAATAAAATGGAAATGCACAATTGGTGGTAAACATATAGGTACTAATTCGTATTGAGAAAGTGTGATTCAGATTTTTAATGTGATCTTGTTACAGCCCTTGTGTGCACTGATCAGGTATTTAACAACAGTTTAACTGTTAGTGATGCTGTTGTGTTGGTACATTATTCCCTACCAGACACATGGTCGTCGTTTGTCAATAGATTCAGCTGCCTCTTGGATAATTACACAAGTCCACTGGCCAGTAAAGTTCCGGTAGGTTTTGGATACTTAAATTTTTCGCACATAAATAATGCCACCACTGTTGGATGTAAATTTAACGTGTGAATATTTCAAGATCATTTGGTTATGGTCATAGATGAAAGTCGATTAATTATATTAAAATCACAATTTATGATCTGAAAGTTACAGAGTCATTTGCATATTTCTTTTAGAAGATTGTTTTATAATCATGTAATTGAATTGATGGATATTCGAAGTCTTAGCTGCCCTTAATGGTAGCAGAAGAATTAATTTTTAGCATTGGTGTAATATTTAAGAAAAATATTTGAAAGATATTTTCAATTTGCAGAATGACTGCGTGAGATGCAAGGTGCATATTTTTGTGGACGAGGCTTGCACCAAACAGTATCCAAAACTAATGCAGTTGCTACAACGCATGGGAGCAAACTTGTCAACCAAGTTTACTGAATATTACATGGTATGTAGAATAAATTTCAGTAGGTTCAGTACATTACATGTTGATTATATTTAAAAAAATATCTCACAATTGCACTAGAAAATATTTCCTTTTTTAATATGTTTTAAATTTTACTATGTTATTCATTACAATTTTTTTTACAGCAAACCATTAAAGTTAGAGAAGAAGAAAAACTGACCTCAAAAATAAAATTATGTTCAAATCTCCAACTGTTTGGAAAATGCTTGTCCGACAACAGACAGCTATACCAGTCATCAGCAGACTCTGAATTTTTCTATTCCTCCCTTAACTGCAAAAGGCGCCACATCCTCTCTGCTGAAAATGATTATTCCAGCAACTTGCCCAAGTGTGGCGTCATCAAATTCAAAATCATCAACATCCAAGATGTGACCACCTTCACCATCCAAATTCTGGAGCACACCGACCTTGATGGAAAGGTGCACAAATGGGAGAATTACGAAAATTTGGATAAGGACCTGCAGGAAGCCGTGTCTGAGCAGAAAATTTGTGTTTTTGATGTCAAGCTTGGTGGATGGTACGTGTTCTACTCTGAGAAGGAGGGAAACTATTTCCGGTGCACTGTTCAAAAAATTCTCCAGGTGGAAAGAATTACCAAAATGGCTTCTCAAGTTTACATTCGCTGCTTGGATTCAGGGGCCGAAAAGAAAGTGCCTTGTTCATCCTTGTATGAGTTACCAAAAAAATTCCGAAACGTTCCTCCACAAGGTAAGTGAAATAATTGTTTTTTATATAGGGATTCTGGAAAAGGTGGTCATTTTTAAAACTAAATGGAACAATTAGTCTTACATGGGGGATTCACACAGAAAAATGTTGTAGCCCTTGCTTTTATGTTCTTGGGGCAAATTATATTAAGATATTTGTGAAATTTTGTAAGTGTAAAAGCATCTTAACGTTATTTTTCTATAAGAAATTTCAAACTGTTTTAAATATGTTAAATAAAAGGGTCAAATATTACAGTATTAAGTTTCGACTTGATTATCCCTGCTAGGAAATTGATCTTGTATCTAAATTTTAAAAAACCAATTTATATGAACTACAAAAATGTTTTACAGCTACAATATTTTAAGTAAATAATAAATTTGATATATCTGGGATATTTCAAATAAGACAATCTGCAACATTAGAAAAATGAAAATAAATGGACAGCCAAAAAACAAAATAGTGAAGAAGTGTAATAAAACTACAGAAACAGAGTCAAGAAGACAGAGCAGAACAGAAATGGGAAAACATAAAAGAAACTCTAAGAGCGTAGAACGCAAACGTGCCTTAAAGAATGTAGTTTTTACCCCCCAAGACGGCAGCTAAGCTGACGTCACGGACATGTGTCAAAAAAATTGATGCTACAACATGTTGCTCCATAAATATTGTTTCGAAACAACGACGAAATGGCGACGACCTACTTGTTTTAAACACTAAAAACGACAAACTGCGACTCAAAGTTTTTGCTGGAACGGTAAATCTTCACGGAAACGTTACAAGGGGTTAACGGGACTAAGTTTAGTCCATAAAAAACGATAAGCGAAATCTCACGGTGTTCCCAACCAAGTTATTGACGTGTGTTTATATTTAATCCGACTTTAACGTCGAATTTTATTTCGAGAAAACGATGCAGAAACTTAATTACAAAAGCAATTTTAACCTCACCCTGTTTTCGCTGAACACAAACGTCTGGTCGCCTGGAGCAACTAGGTCAGACGCTCATCGTTCAAGACGAAAAACAAACCAGCCGGAGGCGATTCTCAAAACAGACCCGGCACAAACCTCAACACACAATTCTTGGAAATGCCTCCAAAAATGCGTCCAGTCCATCTCAAGAATTCTAGTCTGCGCTAGCCAATAAAAACACCAAACGGCGATAACTTTCAGGATAACCAAAAGGTGGCGTAAGATGCGCTATTTACCAATTAAACTAATGAAAAAATCTACCACACGTTCAAATTCTTCTTCTTCTCATTATAGGCCAATGGCCTGTTAATTACCTACAATGGAGTCGGTTCTATGAGCCCCTCTTTGAAATGAACGAAAACCAGAAAAACGTAACAAATGGTAGGGGACTTTGAAATACTTGTAAACAAATCCAGAAACTGAAATGGTAAAATATGAAGGAGAACCTCTTCATAAAAGAATTTACGCTCTAATTATAGAGATCTGGAAGTAGAAGTGTTTACACTTCCC
>JABXWE010035204.1:0-13967 GCA_014611495.1 Limonius californicus
TACCGCATGCTAATACAGCAAAGTATCTTGGTATGAATCTGGATGCCAAACTACACTGGAAGGAGCATATCAAGGACAGGAGCTAAACATGAAATATAGAAAGATGTATTGGCTATTGGGAAGGAAGTCCCAACAATCAATCCACAACAAGATACTCCTGTATAACCAAATAATAAAACCGGTATGGACATACGGTTGGCAACTTTGGGGCTGCGCCAGCAAGAGCAACATCAACATAATTCAAACATTCCAGAACAAAGTGCTAAGAAACATCATAAATGCGCCTTGGTACGCCAGACACAGTGATATCCACAGGGACCTAGGGATAAAAACTGTGCTAGAAGAAATAAGAAACCTCGCCCAGAAGCACGAAACCAGGCTTCATGAACTTGTAAACGTCGAGGCCATACAATTCCTTGACAATGCAGAACTAGTTAGAAGACTCAAGATGATAAAACCATTTGAATTAGTGGGAAGCGACGAAAGCGTCAGTGTAAAAGCATAGCAAAGTGCTAACACGCGAAACGATTGTTCCAAGTTACTAGAACTGAGAGTTGAACCAGTGAGTAACATCTCAACGAAAAATTAGTAAAGCCAAGTTACATAAGAATTGCTGGTTAGTCTTAAGGCTAGTTGCAATGTATTTCCTATTTAACTGGTAAGGATATCTAGCAAAATAAGGGGGATAAAAAAGGGGTTATTCTTTAAAAAATTAATGATGCAAAAAAAAACAGACAAAAAATCCATGTTAGATTGTGTCTGTATAAAAAATAATAAATTGTCGTGTTTCAGCGGATTCCCACAAACGACAAAATTATGAGTTTTGACGGACCTGAACTAGATTACCACACTGTATAAGATAATTCCTATTGCACAAGTTGTGGCGATATAAAAATAAACTAGAAAAATTCACCTGCTCGCTACATGCACCTAAATAATATGAAGTGTGCATCCTGAGTTATCTTAAGGAAATAAATATCTGGATTTTTATATAATATTACTGTGATTCTTGCCATATTTTAATTATCTACAATATACAACTTAACATTAACGAAAAACGTCGAATAAATGCGCTGCACATTAATGCAGATTTTATTTTCGTGCTCAAAATTTTTCCATAAAAACACGTAATAGTAAATGTGCACAAAAATAATTTACTAGTGATAATTAAATTTTTAAATACGAATGTTTTTAACAATTAGCTTTAACAGCCAACAAACGGAACTCATATAGGGCAAATATTCGCATAATGGCAATTGGAGCAGTGAATGTGGGTTACCAGTTTTAAAATATTCGTCTTTAAAAATTTGATTATTACTAGAATATTTATTTATATTCACACATCTATTATAATTACCATTTTTGGCACTGGTCAAGAATATGGGTCCCAAACCATGTTCTAATTTATGTTCTGATTAGATAATGTAAACATTTGCTAACCTAACCTAACCTAATCTAACCTAACCTAACCTTGACCAGTACCAGGTTAGGTTAGGTTAGGTTAGGTTAGGTTAGGTTAGGTTAGGTTAGGTTAGGTTAGGATAGGTTCAGGATAGGTGTTAGCAGAAATGTTTACATTATATCTTAATTACTAAAATAAATTGAGAACCATGGTTTGGGACCCATATTCTTGACCAGTACCATCAAAGTTGTATATTTCGAATTTAACAACAATAAAGACCAAAGTTAGAATTAATCATGAATGAGTTTTCGAAAGATGAAACAAAAACGTCGAAGTACTGCTATTTTCAGTAACTTAATCGAAATAAACATAATACAGATTTTTATCTTTCAATTTCAGATGAATAAAAAAATCAGTAGAAAAATTTCAGATAAATTAACTAATATATTGTCAACTTTAAGTATGGCGTAAATCGAAAGTAAATCAATTTAAAATTTTATGTAATACTGGAACAGCTTTTAAAAATATCAATTTAAGTGTTGAAAAACTCACTCGTATTCATTTTCTACTATAAATCTTTAACTGTATGAACACACTGTATAAGCTTAATTAAATAATGTGTTGTACTATTTTTCATCAAAATTATACTCATACTGTATTTTATACGATCAAGACGAGGTCAGTGCTAGATCAGTTTCTCGAAGTCAAAATAATAATACGCTAAAACAATATTATCGTCGCTTAGCAGGTTATCACAAAATGCTTCCTAGTTTAGAATGATTCATTCATAAGAGTACGTGCGCCTCCATTTATTCCAATATTGTAAACAATAATATCCGTCACAAAATTGGTATTTCGTAAACTATTTAGGCTCGAAAGTATTGAGATAACAATAAGAATACACGTTTAATTATAAAAGACAACAACATCGCTCTTAAAATCAGTACATAAAATAGAAACTATATCTGTTTTGTACGTATAAAATAGATTCCAGACATACGCGTTCATAAAGTATTCTACTACAATAAACAAAGCCGGTAAAGCATTTGTTAGTGCAATTATGATCAGACAGATTGGCAACAGTGTAGGACTACAGAGCAAGCACAAAATATAAGGTCTACGAAACGTACCAATAACATATTCGGGCTACACAAGGGACTATAAACATATAAAATGCAAATCAAGAAGAAAACGTTTCCTCTCTACGGGGTTTTCTTCTAATTGCTATTAAATATGTCTATATCCGTTATGTATACTCCGCTATCAGCATTTATAGGGTGGGTGGAAGAGCGCCCCAATAATATCGCGGGCTTAATAACACACCATTTATAAGTATGTACCTATATATATATATATATATATTTTCTATACTTTGATATATGTAGTTGGTACTTCGATACTTCTGATATCTTCAATACTTACGACATCTTCGATACTTCTGATATTTTTGATACTTAGACATCTGCGATACTTTTGCATAGGAGTATCAACCCGCGATACCAGCAAAGTATAGATATTTTAAGTATCTACAACTTGTCCAGCCCTAGTAACCACACTTCTACATTAATTAACTACCATCTCTGCGGGAGTTAACCAAGATTATTATACATATTACTCTAACAATCTTGTAATAAACAATAAAAAGTATGAAAATATTGAACGTAGATATCAATTATATTACTTGGGGCGTTAAATTTTAAACGGTTAAACTATTGAGATTTTTAGAAAATTTATAATTAAAGAACTGTGTTTCTCTATATTTAAATGTGTTTTGTTTAGGTGTAGAAAATCAGAGTAAAAAAGGGCGTCCCCGCGTTAAAACAGTGGAGTTTTGCATTTTTTGTTTTCATGATGCAGGTATAAGTTTCAAAGGGTGTTTCAAAAGGACAGTGCGATCGTCAGGGTTTTGTTATTTTTGTCGCGTTTCAAGAGATATCGTTTGCTTACTTTTCCAGTTTAGTTTCACCACTCGAAATCTTCAATGGCCGTTGAAGTTTACAATGGCAGCGGTCCTGAACGCACACTTGGTAACTTTGCCGTCCGTATAGGTACACTAGACAATAGGAAATGTAATTGAGTAATTTAAAAGCATATTTTATATTAAATTAGAAGTTGTTTGTAAAATGAAACCGAAAACTTAGAATTTGAAAGAAATATATGTATATCAAAATTAAATAAATGTATAAGTCACGTGCAAAACTAATATTCGTAGGTGGAAATAGGGCAACTAAGATCCCCAAAGATATATCTACATTTTAAATGCCAGTGTCAACTAAACCGCAATTCATTTAGTTAGCCCGCTAGCTAATGCTATTTAGTTCAGTGAACATGCCCATGAACATACCAAACAATAAAAAATATTAGTAAATATTGGAGGCTACTAGGATTAGTAAATGTAAAAACTGTAGTATTAGGCAATCTTTTAGAACCCGCTACTAACTTGCTAACGTTCAAGTCAATCTATTTCTACCTACAAAAATATTATTGAAATAAAATAAGTGTTCTTTCTTATTTATGTACATTTTTATAAAAAAGATTCCTCTTCAACAATTATGTCCTTTTCATGTATATGCAAAATCTAAATTACATTCACATCTCCTTTGAATTCTAAAGTTTTTAAAAATTTGTGTACATTAAAGTGACCCAAAATTATCTCAAATTTACGTTTTCTATTATCACTACAGCTACGTTAATAGCCGATCTTTCAACACGTATTTTTTTATCTAGATGACAACATATCTTTGAAGCGAAAACATTGTTGAAGAAGTCATAAAAACGGAGGATAAAGAATTGCCAAAGTTGTGCAAAAATACAGTAATATTAATCTACGTTTATAATATATGCGGGCTTAATTTTATGAAAGTTTTGCCTTATTACAAACTATCATCTACCAATTTTCTAAATATCAAAACAATGCCAAGACTGTAACAAATTTATTATGGGGTAGGTATACTACACGCATTGGTTTTTACATTGGCTGCAGTTTGCTTACCAGCATTCAGGTAAACCGTTTTAAGCTCCGGAAAGGATACGGAAAGGAATACAATGGTTAGTCGATTAAAAAAGTTACATTTAAGATTAAATTGCCAGGTTGGTTACTGTTCGAAAACTGCAATTCCAGTTGTGTAATATTTAAATCCTGAGAATTGCGATTGGGAAATGTTTTTTTCTTTCTTATTGAAAATGCGTTAAAGATAATATAATTAAAATGCTTAATCAGAGTCCAATTCTTCAAATACATATTGCTACATAAATTACAAATCTCATTAATTTTTCAATTTCAAAGACATTGATGTAAAAGCAAGTAGTAAGTGAAAATAGTAGAATTCCGAAAAGAAAGAACATTTTCATAGTTACAAGCGTTTGGTGTCTGTTATATCAGTATGACGAAGAGTAAACTTGGTGAGTGTAACGTATGGTAGCCTTCTCCAAGTGTTTACTGTAAGCGACCTCCCCAGGAAGTTCTAGACAAGTACACCACTCCCAAGATGAAGATGCTTCGGCTATTATTGACTCTTGCCGCCTGCTTGTTTTCATATACACCTTCGTGTTATGTACTCTTGTATGCAAATAAGAGGTTGACGACTGTCATAATATTTTTAAGTTGTTTAATTTGCGTTTTGCCTAAAAGAATTCTTTGAGGACAATTTGCTAATTTCTTTTCTTTAATTTTTGTTGGTTGGTTTTAGTATATTCCAATGACTTAATAGTATAACTAATAAAAGTTTGCATTCAGTTGCGCCATCAAAGTTCGAAACCGGAAAATAAACCGTGAAATGTATATTTTTAAAAGGGCGAACGAACTTAAAATGGTTTTATTTACCAGCCACCTGCCTTTACTTAGTATTTTGAATAACCCCAATAATAACACCATGACAAATAAGTTCTTTCATAACATTTGGCAAATATAGAGATTTCTCTTAAGATAACAAAATTTTAAATATGGACGTAACAAAGGAACATTAGAGGCATCGTGAGAAATATGTCCTTACTAAAAATGCATTTTGTTGTTTGGCATTATACAACTTAAAATGTTTGAGAATTTTACTGTTGTAGTCGTTTTGCACTTATTATTGTTCATATGGTGTCTTTGATTTCTAATTTATTTAAATTACTTATATTCAGTATACATTAGTTATTGTGTTCTCACGGATTACATGTCACGCTTATGTAATTACAGAAAACTTTACGAAAAACAAAATAATATAATATTACGTTGGTTACTTGCATTTGATTTAAATTTGTTTTTGATTCCATTCCATGCCTTGTGATATACAGGGTGTCACTATCACTATTACTTTAATCTCAGTAATGTCAATTTAACTTCATTTACTTACCTTTTAAAAATAATTAGTTTATACAAGGTGTTTAAAAAAACGGTTGGATAATTTACCCATGTATAGTACTCATCAAACCAATGTTTGTTATTTTTTCACCTGGCCGTGTCCATTTGTCGCTTGTTATAGGTTATAGGTATTCTCCGAGATTAATAAAAAATGTGGAAGAGCCCCATCGTGCATAAACCACCACAACAACTTTTCTCAGGATGAATCTAAAAATCACCATTCAGCATAATCAGAAGCAGTAAGGCCTATACACTTTGGATATGGCACGGCATACAATTGGGTCAAAGTAAATAAATAATAATAAGTTAAATGGGGTTGTTCGTGGCAAATGAAAAGTCTACTATTGTGGTTTATTAATTAAAAAAATCTCTGGAGGAGTTGGTTTGCGGACATATGGTTATTTAGACTTTTTGTTTTGGTTTGACAAGTTGTGTACCAGTGGCGGCTCGCCAATTGAAGTAGGTGAAGTACCTCTTCACCTAAAATTTTCATTCAGTTGCGAATATTTATTTAAATTACATACAAATTATTTATCGGCATTGCACCTATTAGAAGTCGTTTATTTATGGCATACATACTCGTAGATACAATAAGCTTAGTGAAAACAAATCCATTACATTTTTTCTGGTCTCCTTGTATTTAAAATTTATATTTTATGCAGCCCGCCGAGCGTGAACACAGTAACCATAAAAAATCTTACCTACAACACTCGTGCAACTGTACTGAAGAGACAGCCTTAAACATATTTTAACTCTGCTCTTATACCTCCGTTGCCATGGTAACGCCTACGTCAATAGCTACAACTGGTTGACGGTGAATTGCGCAAGTAAAGAGTTCAGCCGCAATCAGCCGCTGAACTGCATGTTCGAGTTTGATCGCCGGTTTTTGAACGATTTCAACAATCTTGAATTCACATTTTTAGCAGTAGTGTTAATGATATTTTCTCTCTCACTGACATATTATTTGATGTTCTTCAAAAGAAAGCATTGGATATTATTTTTTTTGTTACAAAATTAAATAAAATTATTGAACTATTAAAGAGGAAAAAGGCATGACGATTTCCTTGATACACTCTTCAAAAAAACTAATGAAATAGAAATATCACAAATCGATATTTCTATGCGCCCTAAACAGAAATACACTAGCCTTACAAATAATGACACTAGATGAAAATATAGAATTTTGTGTTATGAAGTACTGGATCACATTGTAATGGAAATGGAAGTAAGGTATCAAGACTGCGATAAGTTGCAATTCATGTCTTTGGCTGATACTACGAAATTCGAACAATATGATTCGCGTTTTTCGTCTAAAGCATTTGAAAGCTTAGGTCAATTTATGGCAAAATATTTACAGAAAGCCAGCGTCTTAAAAACGAATTATGCTGATGAAAGTTACCGCAATCTACATATCCAAGAATTACCAGAAAATCTCAATGAGAACAAAGAAATTTCTACTGAAGCCCACAGATTGTTTTGCCTTATATTAACTATTCCGTCGACAAGTGCATCAGTGGAAAGAAGTTGATCTTGCCTTAAACGAATAAAAACGTACTTAAGAAACGCAGTATCTCACGATAGGCTTTCTTCTTTGGCAAATATTTCAATTTAAGAAGAACTCTTATTAGAATTAATAAAAAATCAACTATTTTACGAAGACATAATAAATAATTTTGCTGTATTAAAGGACAGAAGGATAGACTTGGTCTACAAAAACTAGGTAAGTTGACACTGAATTATATTTTTCCAGTTGTTATTATTAGGGTTATTATGATAGTACTTCACCTATTCTTTTTACTCGCGAGCCGCCACTGTTTTAAACACTGGTAAATTATTCGACCTTTTTTTAAAACACTCTGTGTAGTTACTATTTTGTGTAACCATTCACAAACTACCCATCTACTTAGCCAGGGTCGGAACATGGGCATGGAGAAGGGGGCGATGGCCCTGGGCGCATACTGAAATGCTTATAATGCTATGCGAAACCGGGGATTCTAAAAAGGAAAACAAATTTGTAATATTTTTCAGGCGTTTGGAGTAACATAACTGGTTTAAAAAACATACCGAAGTTTTTTTATTTTTAAGAGTGACTATGCATATCTTCTATTTCTGTGAATTAGAAGTTTTCAATATAGGCATTAATTACAAAATTTCCAAAACTTCACGAAATTTTGACAAGAAATAAAATACAATTTAAGGAAAAGCTTTTAAGAAGCAATATTTTTTGAGCCTATTTACATTATTAATTTTTCAACAGACGCAGACACTAAAAATAAACCAACCCACCACGAGAAACTTAAAAAAATAATGTTTAAAATTCGTTAATGGTTTGTAGTTAATAGTGGCAAAATTAAACAAATCGTAATCTTGGTATGTATTCGTAGATACTTTTAGATACAACGGAATTTTTGAATATATGATCTCTGATTTTTTATTAAAGAAGTTGGTTGATTTATTTTTGTTTTAGTGTAATAAATCAGAATTCGTAGTTGTATGCGTCGATTCTGTTTTGCACAACTACGTTCAAATTTAGTATTTATGAAAATAAAAATGATATTTTAATATTCTTTACAACTGCAGTCCCATCGGAATGATTGAAGGGCGGCTACCGGGATTTAGTCCCATCATTATCAACAATACGTTCCGTTTTGTCCGCATACCTGTTGTTTATCAATACTGACGTCCTCCGAGTTCATTAATGTTTCGGTTTTTGTAATCCTATCGTATTAACACACTAAAACGTCGTAATCTTTCGCGTTATTAGGTAAGACAATCGAATTATATATGTATTTATTTTGGAAACCTACTTTCGATCTTGAGATTGCGACTAAAATGGTGTTTTGAAATACTCCTATAGTTCTTGCTTCAATCAGTTTCAAGAGCAATTCCCCAACGAAGCAGTCCGTTAAAAAATTTTTAGTCAGCATATACATCATATTGTTCAATGGTACTACGAAACAGGTAGCGCTTACGGAAGACACCGTATAGGATAGTTCAACGACTAATTGATGTTAGTTTTAACATGTTTGTTTTAAGATGTATGTTTTATCAACGGTGTAATGGAAATAATATTGTTTTTGTAACTATGTTACTGAACATTTATATTATATATTTGCTTAGTAGTTTTATGCGAGTATAACAAGTAAAGCAATTAAAGAATGAAACACCAGAGCAAAATAACAACCGCGCTCACACTGTTCCTGTATCAGATTGGCCCGTTGGTAGCTTTCTACGCTACATTATAAGGGTAAATGCTCCACGTCACTTTTATACGGTTCGTGTCGGAAGGTTTGCAAAATTTTGTATATCACCCATACAAAGCGTCAGTTGTTTTTGTTCATTTAGGCCATTGGCCTACACACAGAAGAAGAAGAAGAAGAAGATGAAGAAGGAGAAGAAGAGGAAGAAGAGGAAGAAGAGGAAGAAGAAGAGGAAGAGGAGAAAGAAGAGGAACAAGAGGAAGAAGAGGAGGAAGGGGGAAGAGGAGGAAGAGGAGGAAAAGGAGGAAGAGGAGGAAGAGAAGGAAGAGAAGGAAGAGGAGGAAAAGGAGGAAGAGGAGGAAGAGGAAGAAGAGGAAGAAGAAGAAGAAGAAGAAGAAACTGTAATGAAATAATTTTATTAAATTATGTTTTCTACATACAGGTTAATTTTTGAGTAGGTACATACATTTACGCACAACATAAATCGTAACTTAGAACAAGAAAAGGATTTAAAAGGCTTAATATTTTGAATATTATCTTTTATAACTAACTCTCATGCAAATTAAGGAGCGCTTAATTGTATAACAAGTTATTTTGGTAATTCCTCTGTCTTTCTAATATGCGCTCGCACGCATTGCAGCTGATTACCTAGAAAATTAATTCCTAATCGGTGGATGGGAATTAATATACCTATAATATAATGCGAACGTGGTTGGCCAAACCACTCTCCACATTCGAACTCACTATCGGATAACTTCGAATCTGTTATTTGTAGTATACAGCGCCTGTTAATTTAGAAGACTTAGTAAAAGAATGCTTGCTTTAGAACTACTGACTTCGTTTTTTTTTATTAACAACATATACGTGAAATTTGGGTTTCTTTTATTCCCGATTAAATAAAATTTATGTAAAAACTTATAAATTGTAAGACATTTTTATAAAAATAAATACCATAGAAATTAATGTGGGCCTTGTAATATATAACAAATTTAAATTCTACCTCATACCGAATGTTTGAAGCAGTTAAAACCAGTGGTGTAACTTCATATTGGGCACCCCGGAGCAGTTCAATTGTTACGTGTAAATTTTTTGTTAGTTATCTTCGATTCTTGGGAGTATAGTTGGTTGCATGTCGTTTTTTCATGTACCCGATTTTTTTCTTTGGGGTTTAGTTTGTGTCGAATTCCTGTTTCAATTTAGGAGAGTTGGGGATATTTGAGTGGAATTGTGGGTGTGAGAGAACGTCCTTCTAGGCCTTTGGTTGCTACTGTGAAGAAGATGTTCCGACATTTTGATTTCAAGTTTCTTGGATTATTTGGGACATCTGTAGCCATAAGTAGAATTCGTTATTTTTGCGTGCCATTTGTTGGAGTTTTGCAATTCCTGCACTACATATTATCAGGATTAATTCCACGTAGCTATCAAATTCTCCGTTATATGCCGCATGCCGTTTGGACCTCCAGTAGGACAGTTTTTCCACCAGCGGTTACTATTTGTGTGCCTTGGCCGTCCTCGTATACTTGTATGTGTGCAGTTTAACACGATTAGTCACTCTGAGTCATTTTCGAGCTTCGTGGAACTGCTGCCCTTGTCCGCGCTGCTGCGAAATCTACAAGCGAGAGATATACTACACCGTTTGGATAAGTTTGGAATACAGGATTCCCACCACCTTTATATCGAATGCCTGATTCCCGGAGCCACTTCAAAAGGGTTTGCTTATTAATTTGTTGTTAGATCTACGTGTATTTGTCATCTCGCAGTCTTATTATCAAAACGTTTAGCTCGTCGGTATATTTCCAAGCTAGATCGTGTTTAATTTTAATGTTTTATGCTAAAACTTATATTTGCAGGTTAAATTTTGGGTAATGTTTGTGAATTTTGATAATTGTCGTATATGAATGTCTATCACCTACCTTCATGATATTGTTTCCGAATTGTTATATATATATTGTTGTTTCTGTGCACTGCACTTCTACGAGAGCAGCCTATTAAGTTTTTATAAAAACTAGGAAGAAAACATTTGTTTTGGAACAAACTGTTTTATTGCTTGTCAAAATATTCGCCTTTCAGATTTATATACACTGCTCCAAGAAATTAACGCACCAATCAAACAATTGCTTGTACGATCAGTCTTATTTAAAATGCAACGTCTCTCAAGAAATTTAAGTCGTGATGTGTGTGTCACAGCCCTTACTTTGTCCGAAAAAGGGTATTCTTTCCGCGCTATCGCTGACAGGGTTGGGGTGAACCAAACAACTATTTTTCGGGTCATCCAGCGTTTCAGAGAAAGTAACGAACATGACAGGCGATCAGGGCAAGGGAGACCACGTGCTACTACCGCTGCAGAAGATCGTTTTCTTCGAATGCCTGCACAAGAGAGCGCTTTACCACCAGAAGAGCCCTCCAAAGGCAACTTTCAGCAGTACATAATGTGCAGGTTAGCATTGAAACCGTTCGCCAACGTCTTCTGGAAGGAAATCTGAGAGCCAGATTACCAGCTACTGGCCCACAGTTGACTGCAGACTACCGCAAGCACAGATTGGATTTTGCTAGACCACTTGAATTGGGAAACTGAATATTGGAGACGCATTTTGTTCACAGACGAATCCAAATTTTGTTTGGAGAGTTGTGATAGGCGCATTCGAGTTTTAGATGTCCAAATGAACGATATGTTCAATACAATTTTGCCCTCACGACTGCATTTGGTGATGACTCAATAAAGGGTATGGGGAGGCATATATTTCACGGCCCGCAAAGACCTACACATCTTCCTCAATGGCACTTTAAACAGTCAGAGGTACATTACGGCTATCGTAGAACAGTATATTGTGCCATATGCCCCATACACCGGAGACAACTTCCAATTAATGCATAACAACGCTCGGCCCCACACAGCCAGAATTGTGCAAGAATACCTAGACAACGTTGGTATTCCTGTTATGCAATGGCCAGCCAGAATCCCGACTTGAAACTTCTGGGACATTTTCGGAAGAAAAGTACGATCCCTTGGACCACCCCCTGCAACTCTTAGCCACCTAGGGAATTCATTAGTGGAAATGTGGGATAATCTTGAACAAGAGCAGTCAAGTGTGTTAATTTCAAGCATGGACCGTCGTTGTCATGCTGCCATAACAAGTCTAGGCGGAAACACAGCCTACTGAACCTGTAAACTTACAATTTTTCAGTTTTCGAACTTTGAGTTTTTTAATTTTTGCGTTGATTGTTGTTAATTTGGATAAAATATGGTTTGCTTAATTTTAAGCATTGTCTATGATTAAACGTACTTCATTACATGCAATACTTTAAACAATATTGCGATTGTTAGTTGTGGTGCGTTAATTTCTTGGAACAGTGTACTTTTGCGTGCGTTCAAACCAATTCTCGAAACATTTTTTCCACTCTGAAGTTAGTATCTCAAGAACATGCTTTTGGGAGGCTTCAACAGCTTCTTGAGGTGATGAAAATCATTGTCCACGAATTTTTTGTTTGACATTTGAGAACACAAAGAAATCGTTAGGCTATAAATTAGGTGAATACGGGCAGTGAGATTTATTCGATGTTGTTCTCCTTCAAATCATCAATTGTTTGACGTGCTGTGTGAGAGCTGGAATTCATGATGAAGAATGATGCGACGTTTTCGGTTGTTTTTTCTGATTTCATCGGTGACTTCTGGCAAATAAATTGTTGTATACCATTTAACGTTAGCTGTTCTTCGATCCTCGAAAGAAATGGTTGCGACATGTCCAGTACAATCGAAAAAACAAGCAATCATTTTCTTGGAAGTGCTTCGTGAGCGAACAATGTTTGTGGGATTCGATTCATCTTGGAACATCCAAACAGTGGATTGTTGCTTAGTTTCCAGTTCATACTAATATATCCAAGTTTCGTCACCTGTTACGATGTTGTATATAGATTTTGCAGTTCCTTGGTCGAATTTCTTCAGCATTTCCTGACACCAATTAAGTTGAGCCTTTTTTTAAGCTTTGGTCAAATTATGGAGAATCCATCGGGAACAGATCTTTTTCACAGCTAAATGTTCATGCAAAATCGAATGTACTGCACTCTTCGATATGCTTAAGGATGCCTCTATCTCAGTGTAAGTCACACGCCGATGTTCTTCAATCGTGTTGCGCGCAGCATCGATGTTTTGTGAAATAACCGGTTTTGGTCAACCTTCACGAAATTCATCACTGACGGACGCACAACCACAAGGAAATTGTAGAAACCAATAGTAAACAGAGTTTTCTGATGGTGCTTCATTACCAAAAGTTGAACGAAGAGATTCTATGCATTGTTGTTGAGTTAGGCCTTTACTAAAATCGTAAAAAATCATCTAACGAAAACCTTCACGTGAAATTTCCATTTTTTCAGAAAATTGCTTTTTTTAAACGCTCACTGTAATCAAACTACTCGGTCAATTTCTAAGCAGCTACTGTTTTCACAATAACAAATGAAAATTTTACGAAAATAGTAATGACACATTTGAATAGCGCCACCTAGTGGTCGTTTATAAAAACTTAAAGGCTGTGCTCGTGTGTATTTACTTTGCGTTTATTGTGTTCGGCACATGTTATTCTTTGACTATTAACGGCAACGGGATTTTAGACAATAGTAGATTTGAATTTATTTTCATTATTTTGTTTATGGACAGTTCTGCGGATTTCTTGCTATTGTTAAACCTTTATGTCCGGCGCTACTCTCTTCTATGCTATGTGTTACATTAGCCGGAGTTTTAAGAGCTTCAAGGTTGACGTCGATAAAACGGCTACTGGAATATTATTATCACTATTCGGTGTTAAATTAGATTTTGTAACCAGTAATGATTATTTTTTTGTCAATTAGTAATTACCTCAAATCGAATTGATATTTTGGTGATACTGTTGTCTAAAACGGTTAATAGTATACATTTTGTCCTATTTATTATAATTATTATCCCAACACCGAATAGGTAGAAGGGAATTTGATTATAATAATAATAATAATAAAATATTATAATTATTATATTGTGCTGTACTTTCTT
>JABXWE010035210.1:0-10072 GCA_014611495.1 Limonius californicus
CAATCAGCCTCATGAGCCACGCACTCAAGATATTCCTACGGATCGTTTACGAACGTATAAAGCAGAAGTGTGAAGAATACATCGGGCACACGCAATTTGGGTTTAGAGCCGGCATGGGAACCAGAGAAGCACTACTCTGCATAACAGTCTTAGCAGAAAAATGCTTAGATATGAGACAGAATTTGTATATCTGCTTCATTGACTTCGAAAAAGCATTTGACAAAGTCCAGCATGTCCAACTTATAAATGCTCTAGAACAAATAGGACTAGATAGAAGAGATATACAAATAATCAAAAACCTATACTGGCAACAAAAGGCGCAATCAAAATAGATGAACATCTCAGTGATGAAGTAAACATACAGAGAGGAGTGCGCTAAGGATGTGTATTGTCTCCAATATTATTCAATGTATATTCAGAGAAAATCATACAGAATGCATTACACGAAAGAACAGAAGGTATTAAAGTAAATGGTGTACTAATCAACAACATACGTTACGCAGATGACACAGTTCTGATAGCCTCTAATGAGGAAGAACTACAACAACTACTAAACAGCGTTTCGGAAGAAAGTAACAGAATGGGGTTAAACATCAATACCCAAAAAACGAAAGTTATGGTTATCAGCAGAGATAATATCAACCTGAATATAATACACGATAACATCAGAGTAGAGCAAGTAAGAAAATTTAAGTACCTAGGAAGAGTTATTGACGAACTCTCTGACACTAACATAGAAGTAAGATCTAGAATAGAACACGCACGTACAAATTTCTTCAAACTCCAAAATTTCATCTGTAACCATCATATAAAAAAGGAACTAAGGCTACGCATCGTAAAGGCATACATATGGTCCACGGTACTATACGGTTGCGAGGCATGGACGCTGAAACAAGACACATTCAAACGACTAACTGCATTTGAGATGTGGTGCTATAGAAGAGTACTAAAAAGCTATGGACAGACCGAGTAACCAACGCCGAAGTACTTAACAGGCTAAACAAAAACACCACCGAAATAGAGAATATTATCAAAACAAGGAAACTAACCTACTTCGGACACATCATGCGGCATGACAAATACGATGTCCTCCAATAAATAATAGAAGGTAAGATCGAAGGAAAACGCGCTAGAGGAAGACGTAGAACATCCTGGATGAGTAACATCAGAAACTGGACTGGCCTGAACAGGGAAAGACTTATACACACAGCCAGAGATAGATGGAGATATACCATATTGTTAGCCAACCTCAGACCTTGAGACGGCACCAAGAGAGAGAGATAAATTTTTTATTAACCAAAGATGGGTTTCAATTGAACACACCTCGTACTACATGGAGGAGGAATCATCATGACTATTTGACACCGGAATTCTTGCTTTACTATTCTGCATAAAAACATTTCTTCCCCATTGAGAGTATGCTGCACTAAATTATAGTACGAAATAATGCAAAATTGATAACAACAGCAAGATTGGATTTGATTGATTGAACGCTGTCAAAATACAACTAAAATTTTAATGCTTATGTCGACCCCGGTTATATTAGTAAATGTTTTCAAAGCAGGTAGTACAAGCTGCAAGTTTGTTTTCCTTCTAAGAAGTGAATCCCCCTACTGCAGCCCCCTCATGCCATCTAGTTAGCTGAAAATAATAGTTTTGAGTAATTTGATGATTACACGAATCAAAAAATATTGACTATTATTTTCAAAATGTCGAAGACTCCAGCAACTTTGGAAGTTCGCCATTTTCTTTCTGCTGTTTGAATAATTGGGCGTTACAGTAGAAATTCTCAAAAAATATCATAGTAAGTTTAAAATGTAGAAAGATTGGGAAATAAAACGCTCTCGGGGATTTCCTATTAACTTTTTGAAAATATGTTTTGGTTATTGACACTCAAAAAAATGTCTAATCTCTGTCTCCGCTTCACAATTCCATTGTGAAGATGTTAAAACCAAGCCAGTATCATTTAGCTCGCCTATTACAAATTCCATTGCAGTTTGTCTGATAGTCCCCGAGTTATGATGCGGACAAGCTACACATTACACGCGTGTTGCCATCAAAACCACAATATGGCAAATAACTGTAATCACAATAGGAGGGCAGTTTTGTAAGTTTTTACGAACGACCACTAGATGGCGCTATTGAGATGGGTAATTACTATTTTCGTAAAATTTTAAATTTGTTATTGTAAAAACAGTGGCAGCTTAGAAATTGACCGAGTAGTTTGTTTACAGTGAGTGTTTAATAAAGCAATTATGTGAAAAAATGGTAATTTCACTTGAAGGTGTTCGTTGTATGATTTTTACGGTTTTAGTAAAGGCCTAACTCAACGACAATGCATAGAATCGCTTCGTTCAACTTTTGGCAATGAAGCGCCATCAGGAAAGACTGTTTACAATTAGTTTGCAGAATTTCGTCGTGGCCGTGCGCCCGTCAACGATGAATTTCGTGAAAGTCGACCAAAATCGGTTGTTATTCCAAAAAACATCGACGCTGTGCGCAACATGATTGAAGATCGGCATGTGACTTACAGTGAGATAGAGGCATCCTTAGGCATATCGAAGACTGCAGTACATTCGATTTTGCATGAACATTTAGCTGTGAAAAAGATCTATTCCCGATGGATTCCGCATTATTTGACCAAAGCTAAAAAAAGGCTCGTGTTAATTGGTATAAGGAAATGCTCAAAAACTTCGACCGAGGATCGGCAAAATCCGTATACAACATCGTAACAGGTGAAGAAACTTGGATATATTCGTATGATCCGGAAACTAAACAACAATCCACTGTTTGGGTGTTCCAAGATGAACTGAATCCCACAAAAGTTGTTCGTTCACGAAGCACTTCCAAGAAAATGATCGCTTGTTTCTAGAGTTGCACTGGACATGTATGTCGCAACCATTCCTTTAGAGGATCGAAGAACAGTTAACGCTGAATGGTATACAACAATTTGTTTGCCAGAAGTCATCGACGAAATCAGGAAAAACAACCGACAACGTTGCATCATTCTTCATCTTGACAATGCTAGCTCTCACACAGCACGTCAAACAATTGATTATTTGAAGGAGAAAAACATCGAATTAATGTCTCATTGCCCGTATTCGCATGATTTATCGCCTAACGATTTCTTTGTGTTCCCGAATATCAAACAACAAATGCGTGGGCAGCGATTTTCATCACGCCAAGAAGCTGCTGAAGCCTTCAGAAACCATGTTTTTGAGATACTAACTTCAGAGTGGAAAAAATGTTGCTAGAATTGGTTTGAACGCACGCAAAATTGTGTAAATCTTAAAGGCGAATATTTTGAAAAGAAATAAAACAGCTTGTTCAAAAAAACTTTTTCCTTCCTAGTTTTTGTAAAAACTTAAAAGGCTGCCCTCATACTCCCGCACGTGCAAAGTACAAAGATAAGTTAATAAAACATATCTTCCGAATTTAAAATGCATTAATAGCGCTAAAATCGGTGAAAAGGAAGTATACGTCAGCAATAGTGTATAGTAGTATAGTACTGTCGCATATATTTGTTGAAAACAGTAAAAAATATGAAGCTAATATTGTGTAATAGAATGGTAAACAAACCCGTTATACGTACCGTTTGGGTGTTTCTTCAATCAAGTCCCCCAACATGGATACATAGACGGGTGTAGTGAGTAATACTGGTTCATCATTACTGAGCTGTGTATGGTTTGATAAGATTGTAGTTAGATACTCTAACCAAGGAATGAAAGGATACTTTTTTTGTAATTCCGCAATTGTTAGGACATTATACAGTTCATCCACCTCGTGCGCCTCCACTTCTGATAATGTAAACTAAAAGTTAAGTTTTAACTAGAAGTATGTTTAAAGGGAACTTCATACATTAGCCAGTTTCATTTCAAATTCTAATGACTGTTTCAATTCGTCTGCTGCAGTTTGATTGTCAGCGCCCAAGATCATCGCTACATCAATCATGTAATCGTAATAGGCTTTAACGAAGTTTTCATCCATGCCTTTTATTAAGTGTTCTTGTCTGATACCAAAATCTGGTTGTTTTACCTACAATTTTAAATCGTAATTTTTAAAATGTCAATTTTTTGAACTCACTTTAATCATGTATCTAGTGGAATTTCTGGCGTCCGTGTCAACTAGTACCACAATAAACCGGTCTATGTCTATTCCTAAATCTCGAAATTTGTACATTAATTTTTTCCAGTCAAATTCGTCTTCGTTCCATTCATCCCCTTCTAAGACTGGCCATCCGCCAATCTGCTTTAACAGAGTGTGAAGATTTTCCAGGCCATTTTTTTCTATGGACGCTGAAAATAAATATAAGAGACTTATTCGCAGTTTAAATAATCCCGCCGAATGAGGGGCATAGTCAATTTAATTCACTGTGGGGGGGGGGGGTGCTTCGGCGGTCAATGTACTAGCCACAAGTTACTTTGCGGAGGTTCCGTCATTGTATTCAGGTGTATGATAAAGCGCTAAAATAAAAACTACGATTGAAAATCCCGGCACGTGCAAAGTGCACGCGGTTATTCGTTTTCTCTATGTAAAAAAGCGAAAACACTGCCGAATTTTCCGAAATTTATGGTTCAGACATGATAAGTGAAGGAAAGGTAAGACACTGGTGTAGAAATTTCAGAGATAGTGAAACGAACGTACACAATGGGGAATAAAATGGGAGACCTTCTGTTGTCAACAACGGTCTTGTGGGAAAAGTGAAGAAAATTCATCAAGATCCGCGTTTCACGATTTCGGAAATGGCCGCAAATTTTCCCCAAAATTCACCTAGGGCATTGTATAAAATTGTTATGAATACAGCACCACAGTGCGAGGTGGGTGCCAAAGATGTTGATCGCAAATTACAAAAATCAGCGAATGGCTTCTGCACTGACTTTCCTACATCGCTGCGAAGCTATTGGCGATGAGTATCGGATTCACACTGACTGTCGACGAGATTTAGATTTCGTACACAGATGTTGAAACCAAGTAACAATCAATGCAGTGGCAGCATGCGAGTTCCGCAAAGCCGAAAAGTTCAAGCAAACGTGCGAGAACCCAAAGCTTGGCTACTGATTTTTGAGAGAGTCGTATTTTTGGTCAATTTCGTGAACGTGGGGCCGCAATTAATGCAGACGTGTATGGTAAGACCTTAATAAAGTTGAGGAGGGCGATTCAGAACAAAAAGCGACGCGGCGGCTCGCACTGTGCAACTCATTGAGCAATTCAATTGGCAAATTTTTCCATCCTCCATATAGTTCCGACTTAGAGCCAAGTGACTATCAGCTCTTCTTCCGTCATAACAATGTTTTTTTGAATCCATGACCGTTTTCTCGACGATGACGACCTCAGAACGATGGTACAAATTTGGTTTTTGTTACAGACGGCAACCTTCTATGACGAAGGTATAAAGAATTTGTACCACTATATGATAAGTGTTCAAAATCGTGCTCTGCGGTCGACAGTGAGATTTTAAACCACGTACCTTTGATGGTACGAAAACAATGTGTGAGTTTTTAACATGCGACTTCTCTTTTGATTTCTGACTACAGAGGTCATACTCAAGTTATAAACATGACCAATTTAAATAATTATGCAGTAATGCTAGCATTACCAACGAGAATGAAAATTTCCCAAAAAAGGACCAAGCGATAATTATGAACTCAGTGGATGAAATCAAAATCAAAGATTACATCATCAAAGTAGGTACATTAGACAGCCCTAAAAACATACTATTTGCCTCCCGCGTATCAAATAACACAATATGCATACACCTAAAAACCAAAGAAATAGTAGTCACTCACCCATAAATTTAAATCCATTAATATAGAAAATAATAACATAACCATTCGCCCTATGATCCAGCCTGCCCAACTGCATCATATCAAATGTGTGCCCTACATTCCACACAAAATAATAGACGAAGTATTACGCAATAGAGATATCAAAACGCTGTCACCAATCAATTTTATACGAGCAGGAGTCAGGAATCCAAGAAAACGAGTACACTCATATCCTCAGTTTCAGACGTCAGGTATACATAAATCCGTACGACAGTAACACGCTACCCGAATCCATTCTAATTAACTACGACAATATGAACTATCGAGTACACATTAATGAAGATATAATCTCTTGCTTTATATGCAAACAGACAGGGCACACTACCAAACAATGCCCAAACAAAGATAACGTAATGCCGCCATTGCCACCTAATGCCAAAAGGCCTGCTCCAGATAGCGCACCTAGCATCGAGACATTAAACAGCGACACGAATAACCAAGACAATTCAACCGAAAACCCCCCAAGCTCATCCCTCCACCAAAATAATCAACAAGGAAAAACACAAAAACAACCAATTAAAAAGGCTAGCGCTAAAAATATCCAAAGGAAACACCAACTAGAAGAACAAATCAAGTTCATCAAGGATATAATCAACTCGAACCCAACTAAATATATATTATTACTCGTAGAATTTAAAGATTTTCTAGAAAATCTACACGGAAGTAACGAGCAACTAAATATAGCGAAGGAATACACCAAAGCTACAGAGGAATTACTTAATATGATGTCCAACCTATACGTGTTCCTCAAAATAGAACAATCAAAGCAAGGTTTACACACACATCTAAACCCCAGTCAAGAATCTATAAAATATTTCTAAAATGGCTATACTACAATGGAACTGTAATGGGTTTCACGCCCACCTAGACGAATTATAGGGCATCACCAGCCAAATCCAACCAATAATTGTATCCTTGCAAGAAACTAGACTCCACAATCATAGTAAAAGTAAACTAAACGGATACATAGCTTATAGAAAAGACTGCGACAATTCCGCAAACGTAAGTGGCGGAGTAGCAATCTGCACACATACATCACTATCTGTACAGCAACAAACAGATCTAGAAGCTATCGCCGTCACAACGCTTCTTCCAAGTAAACTCACAATTGTTCCACTATATTTACCCCCAAATCAACACATCAATCCAGCCGAACTTACCGATCTGATTAAATAACTTCCCATAGCTTTCATTCTTACTGGTGACTTCAAGGCTCACATCAATATATGGGGTTCCAATGAAGTAGACAGAAGAGGAAGAACAATTGAAAGCATCATTGATGAAAACCTCACACTACTGAACGATGGGTCTCCAACTTAATAGTAAAGCAGAACAAGCAACTTCTCCTGCATAGATTTATTACTATGCCGTCCAAGACTAATATCTAACACAAGATGAGAAGTCTTACCTTATTCAGTTAGCGACGAGTTCCCCATAAAAATATCTTTACCAAACTCAAAACATTCCAAAAACAGTGCACGCCAACCCAAAATGGAACCTTAAAAACCCAAATTGGAAATTATTCAGGGTTCAATTAAAATTGCAGACAACTCAATTCCACAATCAGAAGATATAAATACCGTCGTAGAAAAATTCACATCAATTATAACAAACTCTGCGACAGAAGCGTTAGGATATACCAAAATGGGAAACCTTAAAAGACCTGTACCCTGGTGGATCCGCGATTGTCAGATAGCAACAAAAAAAACAACAAAAAAGCATAATTACAGGAAAAACAAAACAATTGACAAACGTTATATATCACAAAAAAAAAAAAAGAAAGCAATATCACGTAGAACGCTACTACAAAGAAAGAGTTTGTGCCATTAATTAATCCGAACACACCATCAAAATAACTATGGGGTAAGATAAGAAAAATCAAAGGAGTACAAAATACCACTAAAACCAACAGTATAATTATCAACTTTATAGTTTTAACCACCGCTACACACAAGAATTCCTCGGTTACAAAACTGCAATAGAAAGTAAACCTTTAATCATCCAACCCGATAACGGCAACCTCATCAATAAACTCTTCTCTGAAAAGGAATTGAAAACAGTACTTCAAGAACTCAAACAAAACAGCAACCGAGGCTCGGATGGTATACCTTATCAGCTGATAAAACACCTTTCGGAAGTATCTCTAAAATATCTATTAAACATATATAATTACATCTAGGACAATAAATGTTTTCCCGACAAATCGAAGCCTGACAGTTACGGTATCGACCTATCTGTTTATCAAACTCCTTGAGGAAAATTCTTCAGAAAATGACAAAAGACTTTCGTTTTATCTGGAGAAAACCAATATACTCGAAAACAACCAAAGCGGCTTCAGAAATGAACGATTTTCGCTGGATCATATTTATCAACTTGGAACCAGAAATACATGAGGCCTTTCATAATAAACAACATCTAATCGTCATCTCATTACATTTAGAACGAGCTTACGACACTACATGGAAGTACTGCATCCTTAACTCGCTTGAAGAATACAGACTAAAAGGTAACATCTTGCGATACATCGCAAACTTTCTAAGCGTCCGAAAATTCAAAGTTAAATCAAGTAGTTGCTTATTAGCAGAGAAGATCCAGGAAAATGGCGTTCGGGAAGGTGAAATATTAAGTGTAAATTTATTTTTAATAGCGATGAACAAAATAACAAATTATATCCCAAAGTTTACCAAAAAGGAACAAGCTTGCTCTACCTGCAAACACATCTGCAAAGAACTATTAATAATCTGGAGGAATAGACACAAACCACGCGTTTCCATTTTTCAGCAAACGAAACCAAAGCAGTGGATTTCTGTAAATTTCGGAAACCCCACGCCATCCCCAGGTTAATTCTAAAAAACTCCTACATCGAATTTTAAAACACCATTAAAATTCTGGAAATTATCTTCGACAAAAAACTAACATGGTTTCCATACCTACAACATTTAAAAAAGGAATGCCACCATCAGCTGAATACTATAAAAATACTAGGACACCACAAATGGGGAGCTGATCGAGAAACGTTACCCAGTATATACAAATCTCCTACAACTAATGATTGGAAAATAGCCTCGAAAGTCGTAACGTTTGAACGCACCAAATGGGCGATTTCAACATTTGCCTCTTTCAAAACTGCAGGCCCTAATGGTATCTTCCCGGCCCTAATGGTATCTTCCCGGCCCTTCTTCAAGAGGGATTGGAAATGCTAGTTAGGCCTCTGTAACCTATTCCATGGCGAGCGGCCAAAGTCATATTCGTATTTAAACTCGGTAAAGACTCTTAATTCCAGGCAAAGGCATTTCGACCAATCAGCCTTACCTCCTTTCTACCGAAAGTGCAGGAAAGACTGATAGACCGCCACATTCGAGACGGATGTCTGTTGCAATATCCATTACATCCAAATCAGCACGCTTACCAACGAGGCAAATACACAGAGACGGCCCTTCACCAAATCGTCCACAAGGTCGAAAAGGTGCTAACTCATTGAGTGTACGCTCTTGGTACATTTCTGGACATCGAAGGAGCGTTTGACCGAACGACCTTCGAATCCATACATAATGCTGTCGTAGAGCGTGGAATCGAACCCACCATAGCTAGTTGGATCGATATCATGCTCAAACAGAAACATCAAAGCCACGCTCAGCGGAGACTCCGTGGGAGCATCCGCCGGCCGCGGGTGCCCACAGAGCTCCTGTGGTGCCTCGTGGTTGATGGACTCCACCGGCGGCTCAACGAGCAGGGGTTTTACACTCAGGGCTATGCGGATGACCTGGTTATCCTTACAGCCGGTAAATTTCTCGGCACAATAAGCGGGGCTAACCAAGGTGCCCTAAATATTGTGTAAGACTGGTGTAACAGAAATCAATTGTTGGTCAATCCACCAAAGACTGAGTTGGTTCTGTTCACACAAAACGGAAGATGACAGGTTATAGAGAACCCTCCATCTTCAACAAGTCACTTGACCTGACAGGTGAGGTCAAATATCTAGGCGTTGTCCCTTGATGCTTGACTAACCTGGAAAAGTCATGTGAAAAGACAAGAACAAAGGGCCTGCGCATCCTACTGGACGTGCAGGCGCACTTTAGGCAAAACCTGTGGGCTGAAGCCTAGAATCATATTCGGGTTCTACACAGCTGTAGAACGCCCGTTGCTAACATATGCCGCCCTTGGGTGGTGGCCACGACCAGAACTGATCACTACAAGGACCATACTCGCCCAGGTGCAAAGATTAGCATGTCTGGGCATTACGGACA
>JABXWE010035211.1:0-12620 GCA_014611495.1 Limonius californicus
ATATACCTATATATATATATATATATATATATATATACATACAGTCCGTTTCGCAGCGTTACCTGGCTACCGGATTAATGAACTTAAACATGGACCTGCCCGTTCGCTGTTAGATTTTACTAAAAATGCATGGTGCCCAGTGCCGTAGATATTTTTATTGATTTATAACATTTAGGCGATTTATTATAGAATTAATTCCACAATCATCTAAATTATCAAAAATAACTTTAACTGACAAAGTTATGCTACTAAGATGAAACTAAATATATAAATGCTTTCTGTTTAAGCTTAAAATTGTTTCTTTGGTTTGTATGAGGTATCCAGCAACGATTCCCTAATTATGTAATACATGATACACCTCACATTACCAGTACCAGTACAATGATCATTTGTAGGAGTATAAAAATTCCATGGGGTTAATAATGTTTATTGGCTTTTAGCAACCAGTTGGTGTAATGTAATATACATATTTATTTTTGCTTGCTATTATGCCAAATTGTAAATTAAAATATGAAGATCTTGAAACGAAGCATTATCAATTGCTCTGCCTGAGATGTGGAAAAACCCGTTGAAAACGCTGACAAATTAATTCAATAGCGGTGGGAGCGTGAACATGTGATTGAAGAGATAAATCCCATTGTAATTAGTTTAAGTTTAGATTTAGACTCCGATTATATTGATAATAGCGATGATTATAATATATATATATATCAGTTTACTAACCTGATTTATTAAAAATTTGCCATTGAAGTTAAAAATTATTCTCATTGAAACATATTTTTTTCTTACCTATTACATAGTATACTATAATTGTTTACTACTATTATTGATATTCGACATTACAGGTTGTAAAGACCATAATTAATTATATACGAATTCGTAGCAAATGGTAAGTAATACTAAATTTGAGAAACAAATATTTCTTCTAATATTCAGTTGTAGTGTGTTTTCCAAAACGCGGTCAAAACGTGAGCTGCAGGAGTTTGCAAATGTTCTGGTGTATGCCAGACACCCTAATAGTCGCCTGTCTCGCTTCTATACATTACTTAAACACCAAGTAAATATGAATCTTACTAGTTTACGTTTTTGTGGAGATATGCTATGACTAATAGGTCAGAGTGAAATAGAACCAGTACTTGAATGCCGAAGAAATTTATATGCGGTAATCCGGCAGCCAGGTAAACTTCTGAGGCAGAGTATAGAGAATGTATGTCATTATATTCCTATTATTTCATCAAAATTGTGGAGCTATAGAAGCCAAGTTGCATTGGAAGAACAACATCAATCTTATCTAATTAAATGCAATGACTTAATACCAAGACTGCATTATATTTGTTTATCTTTATCTTCTTTCTTCTTAGAGTGCTTTATCTCTTACGAGACGTAGCGATCTTCTCTCCTATGCCTGTGTTGCGCGTTTTTAGAGTCACAGACATAGAGGACCTACAGTTTAACGTGGGCTCCGAACCACGGGAAGTAAAAACACTTCTACTCCAGAGAAGATTTACTAGGCAGAATACCTCGCTGGTTTGCCATTGCCTTGCGAGGGAGAACGGCCGTTAAAAATTCGGGAATTGAACCCAGGACCTTCAGCGTAGAAGTCTAACGCGCTAACCTCTAGCCCACGGCCGCCTCTTTATCTCTATAGCATCTAAAAATGCATAGAAATCAAAATATAGAGAAGGAAATACTCAATTATGCTTCTTTTATTCTATAGCAACTGAAGTCATTAAAGTCACGATATTGTAGAGATACTACATTATTCTTCTAGTCTATGGCAATTAGTGAGTCACAAAACGTAACGCCCAAATAAGGAAGTATATTATTTCTTTTATTTTATTGCAACTAATGATCCATAAATATCAATATAAAAGAAAGATATTACTTTGTTTCTCTTTTATTATACCGCAACTAGGGAACCATAGACATCAAGATATAGTGAAGATACTTCACTATTGTTCTACCATTTTATAGAATTTATAGAGCTATAGAAGCCTTGGAGAAACTGTATGAATTTTATTTATTCAAGTCAATTTTTGTGAGGCAATGATACTATTATAATGGACCATTTAGTTTATACAATTGTTCTTTCTTGTTCATCACTTATCTAGGCTGTCGTCTATTTTTCTAGATGATCGTAATGTATTAATTTTACATTTCTAAAACTCATAGGGTTCTTTACGGAGAAATTTGGCCACTTGGTGTGGAATAGGATTGATGGCTGCTAACTTTAAAAGCTTACAGATCCTGTAAGGTTTGTTTTGCTTAATACAGTGCACGCCGCTTATTGGAATCACTGATAAAGTTATCATTCGTGATTTGCTATCACTTTCGCGAAGAACGGTCCGGAAGTATACGATTACATAGAAAGAACATCGTTTACAGTAATCATTACTTCGGTTTATGTTATCAATTTCTTATTAGAATTGTTTTCGTCCACAAGCAATAAACTTCTTCGCTTGGATTTTTTTGTTTGTATTCTCAAGCAGGAGTGGTACCGGACCTCTTTTTCCTAAGTTAACAACCTGCAGGCTGGTTGGCAGCAGCCAATAACCCTTTGCAATGACTGACGTAAAAAGACGTGATCATAGCTTAAAAGAAAAAAATTAATAGTTTAGAACACATGATACATTATCGCAAATAAGAGGAATACAGTAGCACAATTAAACATTTTCCAATCAGTTTTCTGTAAAAGTTTTTAAAACGTCTTGAAATAGAAGACGCTGCAATGAAAAATTACACTAGAAATACTGAAAGAAACCGCACTGGCAAAGACGATCATGTGGAAACTGCATTACAACTCTGGTTCGCTAATGTTCGTGAACATGATGCACGTGTAGATGGCCTGTTGATGCATTAGGAAGTGGAAGAACTTGTAAAGAATCGAGAAAAGAAAAAAACATTTTGTTGCAACGGAAAAATGGATTCTCCTTTTATTACGAGGGCTATTCTCTTTCTGCTAGATCTAGTAAAGTAATACACAATTTACTGACAAAACACATCTATTTATAATTTTTCAGAGTATTCCCCTCCACAGTCAATACATTTTTGCATCCGTGAAAACCAATCTTCAAAACATTTTCTCCAATCTTCCCGCGTTAGGTTATTTATTTCATTTTTAAATGCGTCAACCGCTTTTTCGGCTAATGTAAAACATAAACCCCGTATCTTATTCCTTACACGCGGAAATAAAAAGAAATCATTAGGTGCTAGGTCTGGACTATACGGCGAATGACCCATTATTTCAATGTTTTGAGCATTCAAATACTCAGTTGTTCGAGCCGCAGTGTGCGCCCGAGTGTTATCTTGATGATGTTCCTTCCTCTTGGACGTTTTTCGCGAACATTTTGGAGAACTTGAGGCAAACAAACTGTAGTGTACCATTTAGCATTAACAGTACGACGATCCTCCAGTGGTACAATGGAAACGTGTCCAGTAATTCCAAAAAATGTGGCGACCATCTTTTTGTTTCGGCTTTATTTTATTCACGAACAACTATTGTTGGAGCCGATTCGTTCTCAAAGACCCATATTGCCGACTGTTGCTTTCTTTCGGGATCATAGCAGTATACCTACGTTTCATCACCTTTTTCTTTTTCCTCGCACATTCATACTACCGTTCCCCCTCCCCGGAACCGCTTTCTCATTACTGCAGGGGGGTGCGGGCGTCCCTTACATACTAAACATTCATGCAACATGCACCCTAAACTTAACTAAGCGAATGCGGTCGCCCCAGTCGGGATTCGATCGCCCCAACGGAGCGACTGCATTTGCTGTGACTTCGAGTGACCAATGTGTTCTCGCACTAGACCACCGAAGTCCCTACGTTTCATCACCTGTAATGATGTTGTACACCAAAGGAGACGATCCATTGTAAAAGCGGTCCAATGTAGATCTGCACCATGTTACACGGTTTTCATTTTGAACTGAGCGCAGAGCTTACATACCATCAAATATTTGTGTAAAATGGTGTCAATTGCTTTCACACCAATCTTTAAAGTTGCTTGAATACTCCTGGCAGTAACATGCCCGTCCTCTTCAATCATGTTTCGTACAAGACCAATATTTTTTTCGGCAACTACCATTTTTGGCTTAGGAACTTGAAAGTTGTTATTTAAGTAAAGTCGATCACGTTGAAATTCATTGTACCACCGCTTTGGGGTAGCTAAGGAACACGACGTGTCACCAAACACGATTTCCTCAAAAAATTCTTTACGGCTTAAGCAACGCGTGAAATTGTAAAAAATCACAGCTCGATAATGCTCTTTATTCAATTCCATGATTTCTTGGGGAAAGGAATACTTTAAAATAATGTATTTTAAAAACCTTCACGTATATTTCACAACTTTCACTATAATTAAACTTGTAAACAACTAAGTTAAAATGTCAAGCAAAATTTCTTTCAAAATATCATAGCCTGCTAGATAGACTCAGCGGAAAGAGAACAGCCCTCGTATTATCAATCGGTTATTGTTATCAAAAAGTCCGAGTCCGATGTGATCACATTAAGCGACATGCACTGCATCTTTTTTATTTAATTTTACACTTGAAGCTAAGTCTAATTTTGTGCAGCCGATTCGGAGAGGTAAAAGATAAAACTAACGGTGTTATGTACGTAAGCTCCAAGCACTAAAATTTCAAAATTGGATATTGTAAACCGAACTTTGCTTCATCGGAACTATTGTGAAAATGATAAAAAAGGAAGGCCCAAGCATGCGAGTCCACTTTAACTTTGAACTAAGTTTGCGTACTTATTTTATAAACGCCTAAAGAAAGGAAGAGTTTGGTGCAAGCAGGTTTGCGTAGATAACGTTGAAAACATAAATTAAAAAATAAACGAGGTTCTTGAAACGACAGGATAGCATTTTGCGAGCTTAAATACTTAGTACTATTAGACCGTGAGGTGTGTAGGTACGTAATTTCACTTGGACATCCAAGGAGCTTATAAACCCATTTGTGTTTTAATAGGGAAATTTAATTTTATTGGGGTAATTATTAAGGATGCTTAGTTGGCAAGTTAATGCCACACGATTTCTGCGCTGGCTTGCATCCTAATAATTTACACAATTTGCGCTGCAGCGAATTGCATTAGACGGATATAATAATTAGGCACCCGCGCTACCGATTTGCTCGGATGAGACGATCCTATTCGGAGAAAATTTCGAGTTGGCCGAAATCGGTGACGGAGGATGGAGTTACGACTGGACGCACCACCCATTCACTTACCGAAGTCTAAATAGCAATAGGGGCGTAAGTGGCGGCCTCAGAAGGCTGCATCTTTCGCAAAGAATGCTCGTTATTTTCGCAGACATATTTGCGGAAATCCGCTCGAATAAACTAAACTAAACAGGGGTGCTCATTCAATTTGCGTGTGGTTGTAGTCAAGGGACAAACTGCTGTGGCGCGCCGCGACACTGCCGACGCGGGTCCTGCGTCGCAAATTCCTTTACAATTTCCGTAATGGATACCGCGGCCAACGCCGTATTTGGTCACCGAATCTGAATAGTTTTTCGCGGTTTGCCCGAGCTCGATGAGGCTATACGTTAGCAAAGCACGTGGTTGTGCTCCGGAAACCATTTATCCAGGCCGGCAGATGAAATGTTGAAGACCTCTGGCCGTTCCGAGTAGTCCATAAACAATGCGGCCGCTCTCTTTTATCACAGAGCGTATATCATTCCATCGATTATAAAGGAGCAAAAGAATAGTATTGTTTGCGAGGTTGTAGAAGGAAGACCGGTGGCCGTAGATGATGGGCGTCGTTAATATTTCGAGCCCGGTGCGAAAGGACGTTACGGCCGGCGAAGAAGTTCGGTAAATAGCATCTGCAACATTAATATGGGCTCAAAGTCGATGTCCTCGGGGACATACAACTAAAGAGGAGTCTATGCATCGATCCGCGACTGATCAGCAACTTGCGATGCGAGCAGCAGAGGCAGCTTCCGTCATTCATCGCGTTCCTCGTGAGTGCACATTACTGTACCTCCGTCTCACCCGCGCCGCTTGGCAAACTTTGCATGAAACCTCTTTAGGGGTAAGCGACTATCCTAGCGGAATAAATAGGTGATTCCGGATTTTTGTTCTTAGGCGTGAGACAAAAACAAGAATTCTTTTATAAACATGCCAGAAAATTTTTAGAGGTGGCAGAAATATACGCCGGGCTCTTCTGCTTCACTTCTTATAGAAATTCCGCTCGAAAATGCTTCATAACCGAATTCTTCCGGAAATACAAAATTTATGCGTAATAATAATAATAATAATAATAAAGTTATTCGGTTTTATTATTTGCACTTTCCCGGGTTCATGTTTTGCTTTATTTTTAACTACGAACAAAAACATAAAATTTACATATTAATCGTCTCCATTACGCTTTTAACAAGTTTTTATCACTTTAGGTAATGTTTTCGCGCATTACCGGATACTGGCGGCGTGCAAACGTCTGCCCAAACTCGCTTTTCCGTGAAACGCGAACCGCCCCCGTTCATCGATAAGACGATAGGTAGGTATGCATTATTACGACAAATCCTCGGAACCCTTTCTACAATAAAATTATATTGCATAATACGGTTAAATTCGGTGATTCGAGCAGAACAGAAGAGAGGGCATAAAATCAGAAAAACGATCTACAGAAAATCCGGCTGTAAATTTCTGACAAGTAGTGGAGAAACATTTACGCCCGAGCGATATGACACTGTGTTAAATTACGCTGAGCTAGTAACTGATCCTGCCCTATTTCAGAAGCGCACTCTCGCGGTATAATCCTCCTCTTTATACGATGAACCCACGTACCTCAATCGCTTATAAAATTCTTCTTCACCTTCACGAGTCGCGACTACAACTGCAGATGTACTCGCTCCTACATAATTTACCGCATATTTCACGGTTAGCCTACCTTCGTTACCGAAGCACTCAGTTCTTGAGAACAGAATTAGACTTCTTCATACGTTACCATAAAATACGCCCTAACGACGATGTGGAGGAGAAAAATCCGACGCTACCGGTGAACCGACTCTAAATTCAAATCTTCCGGAATGGAGGAGGGAAAGGTTAGATGACCAAAAAGTTTGCGCAAACTTTCCACCGCTCCTATAGATCATCTGCATGAATATGACGGACATTATCCGGCACTTTATTGCGAGTCGTCTACAAATATATCGTGTGGATGATTAATATTGATATCAGGCGTCACTCGCCAGCCGTGTTTTTCTGTTATTAACAATAATACCAGCTGGGTCTGAACCGACAGAGTGCACACAGCAACAGCACATATCGAAATATGTAGCCGAGGTGCTCCAGCCAAGCGCCCTGCTGCACATGGTGCAGCCACGAGAGCTTTCATTTGATTAGTGTAGCCTGGTTTATGTGCTGCTGAATAATTAGTCGAGCTGCAATTGTTATTAGGACGGAATACACTAACTGTGATTATTATTATAGAGTTACTACATTAACTACGTTATGCATACGCTATTCAATGAATTTCAAGCAAATAATGCTGCTTTCTCGTTTACTACGAATATTAAGGCAATACCTACAACCTGTTTTTAACACCTTCTTCCTTTCGCCTCTGTATAATTAAGATAATTGTAATTGTCTAGACTACAAACGCGATGTTTATTTTACATTTAATTTCCTCAACATAAGTGTTTTAGTTGTTTCCTACATGCTACCACATAAATGCAAGATTTTATCTAGGAAACTTTAGTTTCTACTCTTCCATTCTCCTCTACCACAAAATCCGTCAGTTTACTATTAACATTTAGAGGAAAATGTATTTTTATGCGAATAAAATGCATTCGTTTATGCGCTAAGATGGTATTTGTAGCTGTGGAAATCACATGAAAAGCTAGTCTTATCATCTTAACCAATTTCGATTTTATATGTACCTTTGGTGGCAGTTTGACTATATATAATATTTAGACGGACTCCATGCGTCTACAGTAATAAAATGGGTCATATTATTTTTAATGCTCTTTTTTATATAAAGGAAACGTTATTTTTGTCCCAACCCTCTGCTATATGAAGTTCTCGATATTTTCAAACCGATGGATTAGATTTTAATGAAATGAACATTTTGGAGGTAGCTAGGATATTACACAGGTTAGGTATACTGCAATCTTTTGAGCTCTGCTATTTTCTTTCACCACAAAAAATATTAATTTACTATTTATATTTAGAAAGTATTTTTAGGCAAATTAGTCACTTGCTAAGATGTTATTTGAAGCTATGGCAATCAAACCAAAGGCTTATCTTACCTTATTTCGATTTTATATGTGCTTTTGGTGGTAATTTAACTACATATAATATTTGGCATGACTACATGGGTAATAGTAATAAAGTAGGTATTATTATTAATACTTCTTGTATGTAATAAAAGGTTATTTTTTTAGAACTCCCCCTTGTGTATGAAAAGACCGGATTAATTTGGTTTTGATAAAACGTCTACTTGGGTAGTATTTTTTACATGAAGCAGTTGAGATTTTTAAAGCGGCAGGGGTATGCAGGTAAGCTGTGCTGTAAGATAGATTTTCATTTCTGCTTTTCCATTTCCTTCCCCTACAAAATATATCAATAGAGTCCACGCAAAGAGCATATATAAACATTTTTGGCCAATTTCTGTAATCTATAATATATTTTTCGTGCTAATTTGACTGAACTTAATATTTAGACTGACTTCACACAATATAATTGTTCTTGCGTTTTTTTCTATACATTTTTTTATAAACATAACATTAGTTTTTGTTTATATGCCTCTTCTGTATAAAGAGTTTTAAAGTGGTTCTTTTCATTTTGATGAACCGTACATTTTGGAAGTAGGGTATGTATGTTAACAGCAAAGAAATACTGTAACCTAAAACATTTATCCACTCTTTAATTCCCCATTCATTAAAGAATAGTCATTGGTCAATTTCTGTTGCAGTGGCAGTTTGACTACATTTAATTATTAAGCTCATGAATAAAACTAAAACAAGATGACTGACTGTAACAACAGTAGTTGTGCTATTCGTTACATATAGAACATTACTTTTCTTTCATACATATATTTTGCATAAAATAATTCACAATATAAGTATGCGTTGAAATTTAATGCAAGCAGAGTATTTTTGGTCTATGTTCTTGTTATATATATATTTTTGGTGGTAGTTTAGTTACATACAATATTTAAGCCAATGAATAAAATTGCAGCAGAAAGACTGATTCCTTAGGTGCACAGTAACAGAATATACCTAGAATCAATTAATATTTGAAAAAATTTTTGCTGATATGTAGAGTTTAATGGTGAGCTCGATATGTTAATAACAGTGTCTAAATCTTAGTTGCTTCCTTCTAGCAAAATACATCCATTTACAACTTATATTTTAATTTGTAAATGTAAATGCGTTTGTGTATTGGTATAATCATACTAACGGCTTCAGGTAATGTAAGAGGAGTAACTAAATCTTTTTAAAAATTTGGGTTTGACAATATTTGAAATCGAGATTAATAGGCTAAAATCTAATAATAAGAAGAAAAAAATATAAGAAGAAGAAGAAGAGGGAGGAGAAGAAGTTATAACAGGATAGAAGAAGACGACGAATAACTACAGAAAGTCTACTAACTCCATCGATAACATACTTGAAGACATAACTGTATTATTATTAAAAAAATGTTACATAAAGAATATGTTATATTGTTTTTATTTATAGTCCCTATTTCATAAATTTCCTCAATATCGTTAAATAGATTTATTTTCAGGAATCTTTTTGTGCTAAGTATGTAAACTACAGTGTATAAGTTAGGCAAACATAAACTTAGTTTCTACTCTGTCATTCCCCCACAAAATACATCAATTTAGGATGTCTCAATATTTGTCTATATATAGCAGTTAGGCTACTAAATAAGGTTACAAAAATACTACTGGCTGCGTAAGTCAACAGTAATAACATTGGCCATAGGTATAAGGTATACTTTTGAATACTTTATATTTTATACCTTTTCTTCTGTCAATTCGTCGGTACCTTCACATTAATTGTTTCGTTTTGCACAAAACTTAATGTATTTTGGTGGTAGATATGTTACCGCTAGCGTAGAAGACATTTTGCAAATTGCTGAACAAATTCCTTCCATTTTGAAGACTGTCTTCCATACATTGAACGCTTTTTTATATACTCTCCACTGTCAATTTGATGGAACCGGCATTTTACAGTTAATTATGGGCCATATTTTATTTTTATTTCTAATCATCCCATTCATTTATGACACCCTCTATGAGTTTTTGAAATATGTCTGTATTTTTAGTCTCGCCAATTTGGAAAGACATTTAAAATTAAACCATAATCTATTTTGGCAAGTTTCCAATAATTTTGACATCTACCGCTAAATTTTGAACATTTATCTTCAATTTATATATTATATAATAATAATAATAGCAGGTAATTTATACATAAGATATTGATTTTGTAATCTCCGATGTCAATTTTATCTAACCGGCGTTTTAGAGTTAATTATTAGTTAATATTTATTTTTTCGTCTAATCATTCAATTACTTTATGACGTCCTATGAATTTTTGAAATTGAACTGTATATCTTGTTGTAGCTGTTTTGTAGGTAATCTCCAATGCCAAATTAATATAAATATTACCGTCGCATCCTTCAAATGGCTTCGTAAGTTTTGAAATTTTGAAATTTATTACTAATTTTGGGTTCACACGTTTGTGGCTTGTTTCCTGCTCTCAAATACATATTCTTGACTTTCTAAGACTGCCTTGTTTTTACTTATTTTTGATTAATCAGTGATGCCTTGTATTAATTTGTGTAATCCATCCTCAGTGTTTATTTTAACGAGTTCTGTTTCCTGGTGTCTCATGTCCAATCAGAATAATCGATTTGTTTGTTGGCATTTCACGGGGGAGCTGGATGACTCACTAGTACTCATATCATACAGGCGCACATGTTAGTATTCCAATCTTTATAGTAATTACTGTAGTTAAATTGTTGTGATATAAAATAGAAAAAAATAGGTATAAGAAAGTTAGGAATATCTGTTATATACATTTGATATTAGCAATTGATGTGGGTACATTGTTTTAGAACTTCAAAGGTACAGATTACTTTTTAAATTTAGATTTTCTAGATTACGCTTATTCGTAAATACACAATGTTAACAGTACGTGGAAGTCAATATGAAAACAAAATCGTGTCAAGATAAATCATAAATCATATTAACCTGAAAAATCAACTTAAAATATTCAGTAATTACTGCTGTCATCTTTCGATATAGTTGTTGCTGTTCAACAATTTAATTTTCCACTGAAATTATGCGTTCGAAAAAGAATCAAATTGATAAATGTCATATGGATGTCTCTTAAAAACATAGCGTCGAATTTGGTGTTCAAAACAATTACTGTTAAAGGCTGCTGCTGTAATTTCAAAATATTGAGTTTGGTAATGATTTTCAAGCTTGAAATGTAACTCCGAACCAGTTCTAACGGAAATAAGCTGCTCAGATACGTCTCCACAACGGTTTCTAAAGAACTCCCTCTCCAGCAGCGGATTTTCCAATATATTTTTTACTGTTTCCCCTTGCTTAGGTCAATACTTGTTAGTAAAGCGGACACATTTATAGAGCAGGAGAAAGAACTCTTTAAAATAGCAGAAATATTTAACTCAAAATTGTATAATTTCGAATACACAGGAAAAAGTTTTGAAAAATTATCCAAAGCAGCAAAAATAATAGAACGCAATACTCTTAAATTTAAGAAACGACATCCGCGACAGTTATTTCTTAATTAAATCCGAGAATTAGCGAACTCTAAACGAACAACTAACGTTAAAGTAACGCTATCAACTTAAAATTTGTTTTTTTCGCTCTCGCTTCAACGGTTCTACTAATAAAGCTTGTGCACTGAAAACTAAATCTGTACAACACAGCAAACACCACCTCGCAGTCGAGGATACTTGACTTGCAAGAAAAGTACTTACTTGGTTAAGTGGGATAAAATCGCGTATACAAAACGGGATTTGGAGTAACAAAACGACTTAATGGAAAATCTGTACAATGCGCAACCACTTTAGGGAAACTGAAAACTTAAAGAAAAGCAAGACGTTGTTATAAAAACCATGTAGACCTGCAATCTACAATTCAAAAAATATTACAATTCATACATATTGTGGAATTAGCAGACATCAAAAAATAAACTAATAAAAGGAATATTATCAATAGGTTCAGGAACACTGTTTCGGATTTCTGTAAATCATGAACTAATTGGTGGGATTCTAGATAAAGGGGATTTACAGTTTCAGGTAGTATCGCATATACCCTTCTTCTATTTTGTGCGAGTTTATGTAGTGCAAGATAATTCTGGACAGAGAGGACCTACAGCTATAGTATATTTTTGCAAAAGTTGCAATTGGAAGTCAAGTATTAAATATAAATTCCAAATTGATTTTAGTACACGGTTGAATGTTAACACAGTAGTTGCCGTAGAAAAGCAAAAAATTTACAAAACAGCCATTGATATTAAAAACATTTATAGAACCCAAAATGTGTAATTAGGTAACTACAGTTTCCTGTAAATTTAAATAGCGTATTTTGGATAAAGGGGGCTTTTGGTTTATTTCAGATTTGCATTCGATATAATATATACC
>JABXWE010035221.1:0-18815 GCA_014611495.1 Limonius californicus
CAAAATATAAACATAATTTTTATTAATAATGAGTGCCCCCCCCCCTCCCCTATTGGTTACACACGCCCCCACTCTTCGTGGCATCGATTCTAGCAGATGGTCGATTTCCTCTTGAGGTATTGTGTCCCACGCAACCTGTAATTCGTGCTGTAGAGCTTGCAGCGTCTGCGGAGGATGTAGCAAGTTCCTCAGTCTTCTTCCAATAATGTCCCAAACATGCTCGATGAGCGAAAGATCGGGACATCGGGGTGGCCATAGCAAGATATTGACATTATCCTCTGCAAATCGGTCCATAGAAAGTCTTGCAATATGGGGACGGGCATTATCCTGCTGGGTCTTCCAACTGCTGAAGAAATGGAAGAATATGGGGTTCTACCACTTCATCCACATATCATTGGGCATTTATTTTGCCTTGGATGAATAACAAACGGGACCTACTCCCATACGCTATAGCACCCCATACCCATAATCCCCACAGTTTGGTGCACATGCCTCGCAACAGAACATTCGATATTGCGACGTTCCCCACTTGTTCTATAATAGCATACTAGTATTTCTTATACATAGGGAAGAAGAGTCAAAAAATCTCAAAACAAAATATACATTACATTTTGAAATATAACAAAAAATACGCACTGGGGTCAGCGCCTGACCCCCCCCTGTTCCACATGCGACTGTTAATGATGTAGCTCACGTACTGCAAGTAGTCTGCGAATCTTTACTTTGTTCCAGTAAATGAAATTTAATATTCCTTTCTCAAGTTATAACTCATTCTCTCAGCTGTATCAAAAATCTAATTATAGCAACGACAACCATTTCAAAATCAACTCTGAACTGACGAGAACTAACGACTATTCTGTCTCAATGGCAACATTGGAAATCTGTCCAGTTGGTGCGTGTAAATGCGCCTTCATGAAGTGTCTTTCACATTTTGTAAATTGAATTTCCGTTTCCAAAGTTATTTGTGCAATTTTACCATTTACTTTAATGATGCAGCTCACATAATCAGCCTGCGAATGTATGCTTAATTGCAATATTCCAGTAAAAGAAATTTAACTTTCCTGTTCTCAAATTATAATTTATCTGTTCAGGTACATCGTTATATAGTATATTCTATCTCAATAGTGGCTTTGGTAATCTGTCAAATTGGTGCGTGTAAATACTCCTTCATATAAGTGTCATTTGCATTTTGTAAATTAAGGTAAGGAGTTCTAAGAGACTGCACTGTTGCCAACGCTATTGCTATAATTTTACCATTTACGCTATTGATGGAGCTCACGTAATTAGCCTGCGAATGTATGCTTAATTGCAATATTCCAGTAAATGAAACATAACTTTCCTTTAGTCAAAATATAATTTATCCGTTCAGGTACATCGTTATACCGTATATTCTATCTCAATGGTGGCTTTGGCAATCTGTCAAATTGGTGCGTGTAAATACTCCTTTATAAAATGTCATTTACACTTTGTAAGTTGAGGTTTGGAGTTCTAAGAGAATGCGCTGTTGCCAGCGCTATTGCTGTACTTTTACCATTTACTTTAATGATGCAGCTCACGTAATTAGCCTGTGAATGTATGCTTATTTGCAATATTTCAATAAATGAAATTTAACTTTCCTATTCTCAAATTATAATTTATCCGTTCATGTTCATCGTTATATAGTATATTCTATCTCAATGGTGGCTTTGGAAATCTGTCAAATTGGTGCGTGTAAATACGCCTTCTTCTTCTTAGAGTGCTTTATCTCTTACGAGTCGTAGCGATCTTCTCTTCTATGGCTGTGTTGCGATTAAAGTGCCACAGACATAGAGCACCTACAGCTTAACGTGGACTCCGAACCACGGGAAGTATAAACACTTCTACTACAGAGAAGATTTACTAGGCAGAATACCTCGCTGGTTTGCCATTGCCTTGCGAGGAAGAACGGCCGTTAGAAATCCGATCTTCTTAGAGTGCTTTATCTCTTACGAGTCGTAGCGATCTTCTCTTCTATGGCTGTGTTGCGATTAAAGTGCCACAGACATAGAGCACCTACAGCTTAACGTGGACTCCGAACCACGGGAAGTATAAACACTTCTACTACAGAGAAGATTTACTAGGCAGAATACCTCGCTGGTTTGCCATTGCCTTGCGAGGAAGAACGGCCGTTAGAAATCCGATCTTCTTAGAGTGCTTTATCTCTTACGAGTCGTAGCGATCTTCTCTTCTATGGCTGTGTTGCGATTAAAGTGCCACAGACATAGAGCACCTACAGCTTAACGTGGACTCCGAACCACGGGAAGTATAAACACTTCTACTACAGAGAAGATTTACTAGGCAGAATACCTCGCTGGTTTGCCATTGCCTTGCGAGGAAGAACGGCCGTTAGAAATCCGATCTTCTTAGAGTGCTTTATCTCTTACGAGTCGTAGCGATCTTCTCTTCTATGGCTGTGTTGCGATTAAAGTGCCACAGACATAGAGCACCTACAGCTTAACGTGGACTCCGAACCACGGGAAGTATAAACACTTCTACTACAGAGAAGATTTACTAGGCAGAATACCTCGCTGGTTTGCCATTGCCTTGCGAGGAAGAACGGCCGTTAGAAATCCGATGTTCCGGTACTGGGAATTGAACTCAGGACCTTCAGCGTAGAAGTATAACGCGCTAACCTCTAGCCCACGGCCGCCTCAATACGCCTTCATAAAGTATCATTTACGCCTTGTAAATTGAGGTTAGGAGTTCCAACAGAATGTTGTTGCCAAGGTTACCCGTTTGATTTTACCATGTATCAACTAGTCTGCGAATGTATGTTTAATTACGTTAATCCAGTAAATGAAATTTAACCTTCTTGCTCGAATTATTCATTATATCAATAATCTAAATATATCAACGGCAACCATTTCGTAATACCCCAGAACTAACTAGCGGTTTTGGAAATCTGTTCAACTTGTGCATGTAAATACGGCTTTAGTTTTCGTGCTAGCTATTACACTCAGAGCTATAATAAATAAATAAACAAATTTTTCTATGAGTAAATTTATTACATTCAAATTTGGCCGAAGTTAGTTGGCCAATTATAATTGTGATATGAGCAATCTACAAGTTTTCTTTAACGTAGGGACCTTACAAAGTAAAGTCAAATAATCTAGAATCAGCGATTTCTATTGTCACCTTATTTAAGTAAATATGCTACCATTCCATATCCCTGTTTGAAAGTATTTATTCAATTTATCTAATTTTCGTAAAGTCAGAACAATGCCAAGACTTTGTAATCATTTTTGTCGTATACCCTACGCACTGCCTTTTATATTGTTTGTAGTTCGCTTGCCACTGTTAAGATATACAGCCCTAATCCACCGGAGGTCCAGGGAAATGAATCTAGCGGTTTACCAATGTAAAAAATTACATTTGATTTTCGATTCCCTTAACTTTATAAAATGTTGCGTCTTGAAAATCATGTAAATATCCTCGGCGATTTATAGTTATAAATACCTTTAAAATGTTGTTTGGGCCAGTATTTGTTTTTCTAGATTCTATGATTTACAACCGTATTGTTTAATAACCTTAGACCTTTCACAACACTATAAAATTTTATATTTATGATGATTTAGAAAAAAAAAGCGGTTAGACACAAACTTTAGTATATGTAAGTACAGCGAAGTGCAAAATGTCGCAATATACCTATGTAGGTAATAGTAAATTTCTGTAGTCCACGATGTAGTTTGACTGGAGTCCTAATAAAAGCAACAAATGGTCTGCGATTGCTATGAAACACAGCAAACCAAAATAACATAAAAAACAACAAAAAATAATGCTAGACAGCTCAGACAAAATAAGTCAAGACACGGTGAAAATAAACTAAACTAAAAGCAAGTCCAGTGAGTTATATGATTTCCTAAGATTAAAAGTTCATTGTATTGGTTTGTTTGTTCAACAATTTAGTGATTTATACTCAGAAAAAATGGGAATTGCGCTGTAAATAGATGTTTTCGAAGAAAGTAGAAAATTGATACTTTCTCAGTTATGATGAGACTTATTAGGATGAAGAAATAAACAAATTTATAGCATGTCATTAGGAAAAGACAAACCTGCATAAACATATTTTGTTTACACTTTACACTGTTGTGCTGTACGAGGGTGCTTCATCATTTATTGTCCCTAATATAGAAGCAAATTACTTAGACATTTGATACAACTTTATTTCTGAACATAATCCCCTAAAAGGTTAACACACTAACGATTACGCACAGCTTGAGTGCCTTTAGAAAAAAACTCTTTGTCCTGTACTGCAAACAACTCATTCACAGCAGCTATCACTTCTTCATCATCCAAAAATGAGTTCTTTTAATTTGGGGAACAGGTGAAAGTCACTGGGGGCTAGATCTGACAAATATGGGAGTTGTTCTAAAATTTCTAATCTTATCATTCTGGATAGTAGCCATAGAAACACGGTAGTGAGTGGTAGCGTTGTCTTGGTGGAACTGAACGCCGCGTTTCAATTTTCTACGCCTTTTTGGCTTTTGGCGTTATAGCCTTACGATCTTTTGGTATGCGTTTTACGTAATACCAGTAAATAATCAACAAGAAGAACTCCTTCAGAATCCCAAAACACTGGTGCCATTATCTTTCCGGCCGATAAAGTTACACGGATCTTTCGCGGGGGCGGGGAATTACGATGCCGCCATTCCATACTTTGCCGTTTTGACTCTGGATCAAAGTGATGAGCACACGTTTCATCTACAGTTACAAATCCGTGTCCATTAATGTCAAATTGCTCGCAGCAGTGAGAAATCTGGTCCGCTTCTGATCAGGTGACAACATTTTCGGAATCCATGGTGTGCAGACCTTTTTGAGACTCAATTTCTCAGGCCAAATTGTCTCAACGCTTCCAACGGAAAAGCTTCATGTTTCAGCAATATCTTTGTCCATAATTCTCCGATCACTCAGTACCATATCATGGATAAAATCAATATTTTTTTGAGTGAAATTTTTGATTTCTTATTTTTCCCCCTATCCCACTGGACCCTGCCTTGGAAAACACATTCCTTGCAGTCTTAGCTTTCTTCCTCATTTTTTTGCTTTCTTCTATTTCCATTCTTCCAAACCATTTTTATAGGAACTGGAAGGTAAGACCATCGCTTTTTGAGCCTCCCTACTTTTCGTTGTTCATATTTTTTTGCTCCCCCAACAGGCCAAATTCCTCTAGCTGGAAAACTACTCGCTGCATTACCCAAAGTTGCATCTTCCTCATAAGCTTTGGATAGTAGTCCCAAGCGACTTCCAGTTGTCATACAAACATCTATCTATGACAATCGTAAATCATGTAGTGGAACTTCTCTTCTCTGTTCTAAGGGTTAGGCTAGCCTCCTGCCCGGCATACGTGCAAAGAGGGCTCACAGAACCTACTCCATTGTAGGTAATTAACAGACCATTGGCCTATACACAGATGAAGAAGACCTCCAGTTGCCTAACTTGTCGTCTGGGATTGCAGCGCACCTACTTCATAATTGCCTGATCATAATGGCTTGAAGATGAGAACATCTAGAGGTTGCAACTTATGACTGGTATTACCAGCTGCAGCATTAGTACACCATTTTCACGTGTCAAATTAATGGCTGCTGTCGTATGACCGTCAAATACTAATAAAACGTTGGCATCTTTACTTGGTTTCAAGTACGATATGAAGTGTTTCATCACTTGACAAAAACCTAGGAGTGTATGTATCCAGAATCTCATATTTCTATAAACTTCCAAGTGGAGCACCGTTCGCAAATGCGGGGTGCATCCTCTTTCATTGGAAAATAATCCTGGGAGAACGAAATTGCCAGAAGTGCTGGTGCAAGCAACCAGTGTTGTATTGACTCTTGATTCGCCACTGGCCTAATTGACGTTTTCCTTTTTTGGCAACGACTTTTAAGCATTTTTTCTGCACAGTAGACAAACCGTATTCATCGACATTGTAGACGGATAAAGCATTACTTTGTTTTTAGTGGTCCAGCACGTGGTGCATGTTGGCACCACTTCTTTCCTTATTTGAAATCCCGGCACCAATTCTTAATTATTGATATGACGGGGTAGAATTACCTACCACGCCGGGCAGATAAATATACATGTCGCGCGGTAATAAACCCCTCTTAAGAAGATATTTTATAACAGCCCTTGTCTCGAATTTTTCCATTGCAAAAAATCACCAGCACCACAGTAATATTAAATGTATAACTTTTATAAACAAGAAGGTAGGCACCTGTAGCATATTTTAATTTTCTAGGAAAAATGTTTTTTATATGTCAGTCAATGCTTTCTGTGTTAAGGACAATAATGGATGTACCATCCTGATACCTGAGTAAAATAAACAAAAACAGTACAAAATGAACCCTATCTGAGTTCGACTGTAACAAATTGCCATTAGAGGGTCAGGGGAGTAGATAATATCTACTATGATGTTTATAAAAATCTAGGAATTTAAACTAATGTCAATAATAATAAGAAATATTTATACCATGAAAATATTTTGCATGTCTAAGATTGAACTATAAACAAATGCCAATTTAAACAAATGGCAAATTAAAATAATTTATTCACATGTCAAAATCTGTTTGATGTGGTTGTTGTAATTTGTTTGTTGTTTGTTTACTTTTTAAAATGCGTTTTATTGCGACGAGATACGCTTTTTAGGTTAAGTTCACTTTGCTTATGTTTCCATTCGAGGAAATAAACATAAGGTACGGCCGGTACGTAACATGACAACTACGACATGTCTTGTAGCACTCACAGCCAACCATAATTTGATAACTTTTTGATCGTTCTTTATCACACAATGCAATTAAATTATGTAATTATAATATTTACACCCGTTAACAAGTTTCTGATTTTACAAAAAAAATATTTCAATTCGGCTGGTGTTTAGAAAAACAAATCTTAATTAAAAAATATAGGCAAGCAAAATTGCATGCCAAATACCCCTACGCAAATACTATTTTGCTTTACGGTTTTATGATTTCTTAAAACAATGCCAAAACACTGCATCTACTCCTTTATTTTTCAAATTTGTTGTTTCTAGATTATCGCATATAGCACTATACATGGTGTTTCGGAATTTCACGGCACTATTTTATGGATGTGTTCTCCAGCACGGAATAAACAAAAAAGTGCATACTAACATATGCCTCAAATTAATTTATTACCGAGCTATTGAAAGTTGAAGATATTTATTTAAAAATAAAACATTCAGAGTAACTGTTCAAAGTGGTCTCCATTTTGTTGAATGCAGCATTCAGCACGACGAATCCATGCTTCTCTGACGCGCCTTATAACATCAGGACGACCCTTGATAGTTGCTGCTGCTTCCACGATGCGATTCCTTAGCTCTTCTTGTGTGCCAATAGACGTAGAATAAACCATGGACTTTATCCAGCCCCACACAAAATAATCTAATGGCGTTAGATCAGCAGATCGTGATGGCCATTTAACAGGTCTGTTTTGACCAACCCATCGATTATTATATGTTATGTTTAAATAGTCAGTGACAATATAAGAAAAGTGAGCAGGGGCACCGTCATGCATAAACCACATCCCCTGCCTATTGGCAATCGGAATGTCTTCTAGAAGGTCATACAGATCATTTTGCAAAAACTGCAAGTAAGATATTCCTGAAAGCTTTGTTGGTAAAAAGAAGGGGCCGATGAGATTGTCACCAAGAAGACCACACCAGACATTTAATGAAAAAGTATGTTAGTAATGCATACTAGCAGTCGTATGAGGGTTTTTTCGTTCCAAGTATGGGTGTTTCGAAAATTAGTAATACCAATTCTTGTAAAACATGGTTCATTGGTAACCAGCAGGCAGCTCAGGAAGTTAGGATCTCGTGTGCATTGTCGAATTAACTATTGGCAGAAATTTCTGCGCTTGTTATAATCTTCTGGTAACAGATCTTGCACAGGCGTAACGTAAAATGGATACAATTATTGCTCACGCAATGTTCGCCATACGGTTGTACATGATACATTGAAACGAAGTGACAATCTTCTGGTGCTAGTACTAGGAGATAACTGAACAGCATTGAGTATCCCTTCTTCAACGTTTGCAGTTCGTCGAAATCTTTGCCGACCAGCGTTTATTCGTTCAGGCTTTAGCGTGCCAGTGTCCCTAAGACGTCTTTCAATGGCTTCAAATGTTTTACGATTTGGTATCCTTCTAGTGGGAAATGTTTCATGGTATCTTCGAACAGCGTCATTTTTACGTACCTCGCCATAAATTAAAAGCATGTCTGTTTGTTCTGACGAACTGAACAAATTTGTGGTGTCTCCCATGACAATAACAAATTGAAGAGTCTTCGAAGTACTATTAACTCACACGAAAACGAGCATGAAGTAGTAAAACAGGTTACTTAATACTAATCAACAGATTTAATGACAAATGTTTAATCAACTGTTAAAGAAATAAACGATATGCAATTGACGACTACTTGATTACCTTCGGACTTTTAGCTATTTATCTTTAACTTTCAATATCTCGGTAATAAATTAATTTGAGCCATATGTTTGTATGAACTTTTTTGTTTATTTCGTGCTGGAGAACACATCCCTAAAATAGTGCCGTGCAATTCCGAAACACCCTGTATATAGTTGTTTTTATAGTAATATTAAAGTAATTGTAAATAATAAATATCATTAAAACTCGAGACTACACCGTTATTTAATTAGGATAGAAGTTAATCAAGAGAAGGAGAAAACGATTAGAAAGTTCTGGATTGGTTTAAATACACATATGTAACCGACGGATTTAGATTTGTAGAAGAGAACATTTTAGTGTTAATATTATAACAAAGTCAGTACTTTTATGTAAAGGGTAATATATAAGAAAGCACGGCCTTACCCTTAAAAAATATGGCAACCCAAAATACATATCATAAAGTGCTGCTTTATTTAAACTTGTATTGACATTGTTATGGATGAGAGATGTCTGTTTGATATCCTTGACAGTTTACTGGCTTAAGTAAAGCTCATTCAGTTAGCATTTACACGAAAAAAGGATCTGACAACAAACTCGGAACTGCAAACATATTTGGGAAAAACATTTTGGTGTTAGAAAAGGTGAAATATTTGGGAGTCGTCCGTGATACCAAACTAACATATAATCAGCATCTGGAACATATCACGAACAAAGGTAGCAGGGATTTTTTTTCTGTAGGCAAATGATTGTTCCTACTTACCTACGCAATACTAGTGGGGTGACACCAAGATGAAATTACAGGGAATAAAAGGAGTCTAAGTAAGCTGCAACGGCTGGCCTGGCTGGGCATCATAGGAGCAATGTCCACAACTGCATCTGACGCATTAGAAGACCTTCTGGACTTGCCACCATTTCACCTAAGAGAAGGCGGGGGCAAAACGAGTGGATACGGGACGTACACTGGTTCCCTCCCAAAATGATACCAATATCTTCAAACGCCTATAAGAAGACCACGCCTTACAGATGTAGTGAGACAGAATAACACCTGTTTATTGAAAACAATGGTCATATCACACGGGACGACTGGAGCAAAGATGAGCAGCGAGTAAATGTCAATGGACACGTTTGGTACACAGATGGATATAAAACTCATAATGGGACAGGAGTTGGCATATTTAAAGCTGGAGCGGCCAATTTTGAAGCATAAACCACGGAACCTATGTCAACGTGTTCCAGGCAGGACTCTATCACTCCTCGCCTGTGCTTAAAGCATGATACAGAGGGCCTATACTAATAGGGGATTCCCCTATTAGTATAGGATATAGGTTACCCTAAGGGGAATCTATATCTGTCCAGGTTGAACGACTAGACGGTGCTCAAAATGCTTTCAGCAAATCTATGTATTCAAATATAGGCTAGCCTAGCTAGCCCTACAGTGCCATAAAAACTAGGTAGAACTGGGACAAAATAAAAAACTATATTCGGTATGGGTACCAGGACACCAAGGAGATGTGGTAATAAGCAAACGAATAAACTAGCAAAAGCTGGAAGCGAAACAGAATTCCTGGGCCCAGAATCAACTCTTATCGGAGGTCCATCCATGAAAGCTACAAAAGAACTCCTTAATTTAGAAATGGAGAAAATGCGACAGTTATGTACCCTCACCGGACACAACCGGACAGCTCAACATGTAGAGTTTGTGAAGAGGAAGACGAGGCACCCCTTCACCGGTTACGCTACTGCCAAAGCCTAACACCCACAGACGACACATTTGGGAACCAGAACTGGAACCTGATATGACCAGAGAGACAGTCCTGGAATTCTGCAGGGAACCAGGACTCCCAATGTGAAACCGAGAACAAATACTGGAGGTACAATAGACCGCGGTGTATGGGACAAGAGACCACTCCCATTACACCCACTTACTTTATTTTAAAGTCGGGTGGACTAAAATACTTAAACATACCAAAACAGGTATCTGCGATTTTATTACTGTCAATAAAAATTTAGATATCACAGTACCTTGTGATATGTATTTGGGGTTGCCTGGTTTGCTAATGGCAGGCTTGTTCTCTCCCGTAAATCACCCGGTATATGTTATGATGGGGATGCCAAGCATATTTTTAAGTCATTTTTATTGTAGCCCCATGTACATTAAACCCTTCTAATATGTTCATATTTTACATATTCTTGTACAAATCTACACCGATTTAGAAATGATTCATAAAATTTAGATGTTAGTTTGTTTCTTAATCTATGTTACAATTTTAGTCCGCACCTTGCAGAGATGAGGTAATAAACTTATATAGTAAAACCACCTGTGCGTTTTGCCATCTGTAAGGCATTTATTGAGGAGTATTTTTATAGATTGTAGTGTAGCACTCCCTCCTGCTTTTATCATATCGGCCGTAATACCGCCTTCTCTTGGAGCTCTATCGTTTTTCATTTGAGAGAGATAATGCTTATTTCACTTCTTTACAATAGTTTCAGAGATGGTATTAGGGAGTCCTGGGTTTCCTTTTCCTTGTTTATAAAGTGTGCCGTAAAACTCTTCAACAATTTTCTTTATTTCTTGTTTGTCGTTTTGGATGTTTCCTCCTGAGTCTTTTAGTTGATATATTCTTGGTCTCCCATTTTTGTTAGCTGTCCTAAAAATCTTCATATTTTTGTTATTTTCTATTACAGTTTTCACCATGTTTGTATTGTGGTTTCTTAAATCTTGTCTAATTCGTTGCCTTATAATTTTGTTCAGTTCTTTATGTTCTGTCGTTCCTTTATCCAACTTCCTTCGTTTTATCATAAGTTCTCTTTTGTATTTGTACCGATTTGTACTTCTAGTTACGGTACATATCTTCATATTTACTGTACTTCTGTCAGTCTATATTTTCGTTTCTAGTTAGTTAGTATCCATTTTCCCAACCGTTTCTTTGTCACATAACCTTATATGTAGTTTATGTTGGTATTTTTGAACGTTTTGTTTTATTATTTCTGTGGTAGAAAAACGTTGTCTTTTTATTAGTTTCTTTCATTCCATTTTGGTGTCTATTTCTACTTTGGTCCTCAATAATCTATGGTAACTGCCAATGTCGTGCCAAGTGATTTAGGACCGCTACATCTTTCATGATGTGTTTTTGGTTGTTAATCTATTTAATTTTTCCATTTGTTAATTTTTGAAAGAAGGTTCATACCATGTATTTTCTCACTGTTTAAATAATTTATTAGCCTTTCCCTGTGTTCATTTGTAGAGCCAATCCAAAAGTTTCTTACGTATGGACTTTTGTTATTTTTAAGTATTCCCACCTTGCCATTAAAATCACCCATAATGATTTCTATGGATTGCGCTTGACATAGTCCTCTATTTCTTCATCAGGAGAAGCGCTTGTTGGGGCATAAACCTAGATAATCTGTAAGTTGTATCGATTTGATATTTCCGTAGCTACATAATATTACTCTTGGTGATATTGCTTTGATTCTAGTGATTAAATGTTTTACATCTTTATGTATCATAATGGCTGTTTCATATATGTATGTGCCTTTTTCTATGTTGTTTTGGCTGAGAATATGTCCGGTCTTTAATGTAGTGTATTTCTCTTCGTACAGTCTAGTCTCACTTAAACCTAGGATATTCCATTTTGTATAAGATTATTTTTCTTCTAGTACTTCTAGACGTTCGCTCGACATCATAGTTCGGATGTTATATGTGGCAATGTAAAGTTTCGTCTTTGGTTTACTTTCAGATGGAAGGATTTCTTGCGACTTTTTGCCTCCCCCAAAATCCTTGAGGTGGACTTTTTAAAGGCGTGGGATTTGTTTTTTAATGATCTACCCACCTGGGATATATTTTTGTTCGTTTTAAAATTCGCCATGTGGTTTAGGGGTTTTTTAGCCTTAATCTTCCACGTTGACTAGACGGCTGGGAAGGTGGGTTTGGATAGAGAGAGGATAAATAGAAGATGGGCAGGGTATCGGGCTAGGATATGATTTCTCAAGTGTAGAGGAGGTGGGAGTTCGCGTGGGCAGGGTTGCTGTCCCTGAACTATCACTATTCTCCGCCGGGTTCGCAGAGAAGAAACTACCCGCTACCGCTCTCTATCAATGGTACAATTAATATTTACTTAATTGAAATTCGATTTCCTATGCATATTTATTAATTGTTTAAGAGATCTCAAAATTGACATTAAATTTGGAACCTACTATATAATTATATGCTAGTTTATTTAAAAAACCCTACAAGACATTTTTTTTGTTGCAGGTAATTCAAAATTGGGTGTGAACGTGTTTGATTCTTATACATCAAAGGCAGTAGAAGTCGAACCATCTTCAGGTCCACTCAGTTTCGAACAAATGATAACCTTAAAGTTACGAGAACATTCGTGCGCAAAAGCAACTGAATATATGTAAGTAACTGTTTCCAACAAAATTTGCAGTGCTTGTAACAGATTTTGTTGCAGAAATGAGAACAACTGCAAGGTTTTTAATAAAGGAGAAACGGTCAACTATAATCAAAAAGGCAATAAAAATAACACAAGGCCGGTTGATGTAGACCGAGACAACAGTTTAGCAACAACAGCTATTTATCTATATGGGTGGTTAGCTTATAGACTTGTTTTTATATTTTTGAAAGAACTGTAGAGATGTATTTATGTAATAGATAATTTAGTAATTTTACTTCTTATTGTGCTTAACCTTAATGTAACCCATATGCTTAAAATTGAGAGATTTGTAAAGTGGTTCCTAATAGCCAAGTTGTTCTTAGAAAACATTGGAGCAATACATTTAAAAGAAATTATAAAGAATTCTTTGAAAACATACCTCCCTATTATCCATTCGCTATTATTTGACCTACGGAACAGGCTTCTAACATACAGCGCAATCGAAAATGATTGAAGGTGCCGCTTCATACTGATTTTTTTCTTGTTCGCTTACTATTTATTGTTCCCTATACTAATTAAAGTGACGTATAATGATATTTCAAATTAAAAATTAATGGCGTGCTTGATTATAAAAATGTTTGTACAGGAATTTTTTTTACAAAAGTGCTTACCTTTAGAATCATGTAATGAGTTTTCTTGTTGTAAATTACAATTTATGGTGTCCATAAATTTTTTAATTGAAAAAGTTAACCAGTACGTAAAAAATTACAATTAATAAAACAATTTAAATGAGTAAAAACCACGTTGTTCATTAGTTTTTTGCTCGAACAGTAATTGCTTACTTTAATAGCACAGTTTAAATAATAAAAAAAAAACATTTTGTAAGAATTTTGCTTACAATAGTTGCTCGAAATGCTCCCCATCATTGCCTAAACAAACAGTAACCCTGTGCTTCATATTTCTACAAATTACTACCAACTGTCTCAGTGTGATTTCATTCACGGCTTTCAGTACGGCCTCCTCAATCCTGTAAATGATCAATCCAAATACTAGTGTTAACGGAATCTAATCAGGTCTCCTGATATGTATGAGGATTTTCCGTTGACCACGTATGATAATTTCGGGAGTTTACGCAGCCACTAATGAATCCATACTTCATCGTCGGAAAGTCTCATCTAATATGCCATCAATGTTCAGGTTTTCATTTAAACCATATACAGTGTTGGCGCTTTTCAAAATCTGTTGATAAAAACTCTTGAACGACTGGCACATACCAAAATAAAATTACGGTGCCAGGAATTTTGTTATACGCCAAACAACGGATAACGTAAACAAGCAACAAAACTTACCGTTGAAACGGGTTCTTCAGCTAGCTCAGGGAGTAGGAGGGGTTCGCGGAACACAATTATAGGAATAAAATCTTTAGTAAAGCGGAATATGTCAAAATAAGTGACGCTACTCTTTCAGATTCAACTCTAAGTAAATCATTGTGAAAGCGCCAAGGATCGACAGCTCACGTGAATCGGACCTACCTTGTTACGCTTCCCCCTTACCTCTAAGCTCTTATCAAAACACACTCCAAGGAGAGAAGTAAGCGAAACAAGCCTTTGAAACAGGACTAGAGTGGATCCCATTACACAACAAATACATATTACTAAAACGGAAGCCTTAAGATGTCTGAAAAATATGTCTCATGTCTCAAAAACGCTAACTGTGCAGCTGGTCACAGCTGAGAGCGTTAATACAATACAATACAAGTTAAATATTAGGTCCAGTAAACAATTGGCAACCGTAGGTTGCTCAAATGATAAAAAATTATAAGTACTAAACGTCTCAAAAACATCGAAGCACTAATGAACAACATAAAAAAGATCACTCATCGCGGTCTCCACCTATTAAAAACGTTACAGATAATTGATATCTTGCCAGCGTTGAAGTTCAAAAGGGGAAGCTCCAAGACAAATTGATCTAGGCGCGGTCGACACCCCCAAGGACAAGTATAGCAGAACGAAGAAAGGAGACAGCTAAACTGACGATTCTGACCACACCAGATGGCTGCGTGCAAGACCCGAATGATATCTACAGGATGTAGGGAAGCCGTATTGGCAAATGTGCTCAAGGTATGCTTTGAATGGCGGCAATAACTTGCTACGAATTTAGAAGATGATTCCCTTACCAGAGCCTTATACTAGATACTTATTTGGAACGAGGAAAAATATGCGGACAGGACTAGACAATAAGAACATCAAACACGGTAGATTGGATGGTGCGGTACGGGCGCTCCAAACGATAATATAATGGTAACAGCACAAAGCGAGTACTAGGAATGGCAATTTCTTCGAATAGCAAGTAGCGGCCGATTTAATCCGTAAATACGAAAAAGGCAACCACACGGTAAAATTCGGCTTAACATGTCGACGATAACGATAAACGCTAATTACACCAAATCAACTATGGTAGCGCCCTTATCTTAGTAGATATCAATTTGCCGGTTCTAGCGCAGGGCTCTTATGGAAAATCCCATGTTAAATTTGAAGTATGTAGGAGACTTTTTAGGGGGTGTTTCTAATAAGTGCGAGACAGAGGTCCTTCGGATGGTGTATTGTGCGAGAGAGAAGTACTTCGGATGATATATGTGAAGGTCTTCTTTGTGCAGATCTTCAAGTGCAAGTGTGGTGGTGGTGGTGGAGTTAACAACAATGACCAGAAGGAGTAGCGGAGGTGTAAGAAGAAGTGTAAGGCGGCAGCAGATGGGTATGCAGCTCGCCGTACTTTTTTTAATTCTAAGCCGGGTTCGACCCGAGGACCGTTGCATTGCGAGACCGAGCGCTTTACCTCTCGGCTATGGGGGTTAGTAGTATATGACAGTGTTGAATGTGTGCATGATGCATGATGTGTGGAGTGCGCGGAGCTGTGGCCATAATCTTTCGGATGTTGGTAGGGAGCAATTTGAAATGAGCGCGCGGCTATCCCCGCGCCGGCGAGCCGCTAGAAAATTTAGTGAGAGATAATTGCTGTAATTGTTACGTTTCTGATAATCTGTCCATCGCTTCATCCAGCACATCAACTCTCGTCGCAGTGGGCGGTGATAACGGGTACAATCGCCTATACAGTTTTTCCCCGGGCATTTTTTATTTCTGCTTTATTTTTAGTACAGCTGCTAGAAGACCACGCACACCGTCAACAATCTTACTTGCCGTTTGTATCTGAAGCGGGGAGCGGTACTAGCGGCGCATGACTGAGCTAGCTGCTCGGGAGATTACAGCAATTATCTTTCGCTAAATTTTCTAACGGCTCGCCGGCGCGGGTATACCCGCGCGCTCGTTTCAAATTGCTCCCCGCCAACATCCGAAAGATTATGGCCACCGATCCGCGCATTTCACACATCTTGCATGCATGTATGCATACACGCGGTTGCATACTCACGCGACGTTTTCAGGGGCACCACTTTCAACACTACAGTATACGACTAGCCCCCATAGCCGAGAGGTAAAGCGTTCGGACTCGCAATGCAACGGTCCTCGGGTCGAACCCGGCTTAGAAGTTAAAAAAAGTACGGCCGGCTGCATACCGATCTGCTGCCGCGCCTTACACTTCTTCTTACACCTCCACTACTCCTTCTGGTCATTATTGTTAACCCTACCACCACTACCACACTGGCACTTGAAGATCTGCACGAAAAAGCCCTTCACATATACCATTCGAAGTAGTTCTCTCTCGCACAATACACCATCTGAAGGACCTCCATCTCGCACTCATTTCAAACACCCCCCAAAAAGTCTCCTACTTCAAATTTAACATGAGATTTTCCATAAGAGCTAGAACCGGCAAAATGATATCTACTTATTTTCTCTTCAAAACTGCGTTAAACCCAGATTGAATATCTGTTTCCGCAGCGAAGCCGCTGATACCAACGGTTACGTAAAACGGACCTACGCTATTTATGGATTAAATGTAGCGGCGTCCAAGCGCTCGGAAAATAAATGAACGTTACACGTGTGACATTTTATAAAAGTACAAATGCAATACGTTTTCGCGATCTTTTTGATTCGAACGTACGAAAGACCTACAAAGTAAATGTTTAGTAACTCAGTTACAAAAACAACATTTTGCATATTATCTGCTTGACGAAACAAACATCTTAATGTGTCAGCAAATATATATGTTGCATGTTTGCATATCCTGTGGCTTTAGACATTTCCCGACGTCACGTGATCGTGTATACGGTCGTATATGCAACCTGTTTAAATACAGTTAGTAAATTTGCCGAAGCGTACAGTTGCTTAACATTTATTAAACTTTTGATAAAAGAAAAGCCTATTTCTACGAAAGTTATGCAAACCCAATAAGAAAGATATTAAACTGTTTTTATTAAATAAAAAGCGGACCAGTTCACTAATTAGTATGAGTTCCCCTGAGCATGTGCGTGATGGTAGGTCAGTTGGCAGAGCGCTCGCTTTCTGGGCAAAACGTCGAGTATATATATAGCTGTGATACTCCTATTTTAAATAATTGTTATAATACTACTTTGATGTTTTAAATAAATTAAATACAGCATATGAAATTATGCCTGGTTAAACTTACTATGTTGGACGCCATAAACAAATTAAATTCTTAAACAAGATATCCTTTCCCATATTGATATTAAACCTATACACAAATTAATAAATTGTTTAACCAACACAAGTCAAATATTCTCACAAACCTTTTAAGTTGATCTCAGGGAAGCTGCTACAATTGATCGTTCTCTATATAACTTTTCTGGTTGGCAACAGAACATGCACAACAAAAGAAAACATAGGGAAATTCAAATTACCATTTCAACTGTCAAAGTCAAATCACAATTATCTGTGCTTTCCCTTTATAAAACATATAAATTAAATTTGTCACACCAACTTAAATATAATAAATATCTAAAAGGTTTTATTTATTTGTTCTTTTAACTTTTATTGTAACTTTAACCTCGCACCTGTTTTCTTTAAAAAATTCAAATGGGGCGGGCTATGCAGCAATCTCCATTTCGTGTCGCTCGCAGTCCATTAAGTAATAGATGCGTCGTCCGTTGTTTTCGCAGAAATAAACTTTGATAACTGCAGTTGGTGATGTCCAAATCCAGAAAACAGGAATCAGATGTACACAGATAAGCGCTTTCCCAATTTTAAAACACCAGTAATTGTCTTTTGAGTAGGTAAAAGCGAAATCCACACATTTAACCTTAAAATTGATTTTTAGTTAGGTATTACTTATGAATTCATTAATTTTATTTATTATGGCATTTTTAATTTCGACGAACTTCCTTTTATTTTATAGAACTTTTTATTTCGATAAACTTCCTTGTTTTATTATAGAAGTTTTTATTAAGAACAACTTCCTTGTTTTTCCTTACTGGTTGTAATAAATATTATTTTATTCCATCATTTCTAGCTGAATAATGGCATTTAAGTATTTGACGTTTCAAGTTTGTACTTGTCAAACCAAAACAACACACTAACGAATGACGCTTCTTAAAACAGATGAGGATCAAATCCACGTTAAATTCCAATTCTTCTTCAAATTGTAAAATTGCACATACGCAGAGGGAATAAACCGTTTAGATCGAAGATAAACGGCGAAAAAACATTTATTCACTTAAATAAACAAACTTGAACATAAATTATAAAGATTTTGAGCTACAGGAAGACGTGTTCCACTTCAACGGATAAAATGCAACTAACTTGTTTTTTAATCCAAAAACGTTCTCAAAATTTTTTCCATTGCTATGATACGGAATACAATTTTCAATATTTTATGTGAACCCCGAGGGGTTCTACCAATGAAATCGCAGCTGTAAATTAACTATATTATTATTATAATAATTACAAATTTCTATAAACTACTATAACTTCCTTATAATTACAGTTACATCAAAAAGGAAAACACCAAAATATTCCAGGCAAATTTCTTCAAATATTGATATCTTACACGACATATTTCCAATAAAGAATAAGAAAGTTGACAATTAAATTTTTC
>JABXWE010035224.1:0-17449 GCA_014611495.1 Limonius californicus
ACTGAATTCAATTTTTCCTGACAGAAACCTCTACAAAATCCAACAATAAAGCATCATATCATAGCAACGTCTTAAAAACAAGGACAGAATTTGAAACAAAATCTAGGGAATATTCTAGAAATTATTATTTTAAAATTTAAATAATTAATATTAATCTTTTAACTACATGTGGAAAACAGGAGTATTCCCCGAACTTTGGAGAAAATCCATTGTGGTCCCCATATTGAAAGCTAACAAACCGAAAGACGATCCAGATAGTTATCGCCCCATTGCATTAACGTCCACCGTCTGTAAACTTCTAGAACGCGTTATCAATAACAGGCTAATAGCCCAACTTGAGAACCTAAACCAATTTAACGAAAATCAAAGTGGGTTCCGGAAAAACCGTTCTACTCTAGACTGCATAAGCAAATTAGAAGTGATAGTAAAAAATGATTTGTTAAAAAAGAACAAACAACGGCTGTCTTCTTCGACATACAAAGAGCATATGACACCGTGTGGAGACATAAAATTTTATCAGTTCTAATAAAATGGGGTTACAAAGGACGACTCGTACAATTCATCAAAAACTTCTTAGAGGATAGGAAGTTTACAGTGCGATTGGGCAGTACCACGTCTAGGGAAGAGATCCAAGAGAATGGAATCCCTCAAGGCTCTGTAATTAGCGTAACTCTCTTTTTAATTGCTATAAATGACATCTTCGAGAGAATCCCAAGCACACTACAAACATCACTGTTTGCAGATGACCTAGTCATATACACCTCTCACAAAAACTCCAGTATCATGCAAAGATACATGCAACACGCCATTGATAACCTACAAAAGTGGTCTAAAGAAAACGGACTGCGGTTTTCACCTACAAAAACGAAATGTATAACCTTTGGCAGAAAACACCACCTTATCACACCTGTCCTTAAATTACATGACACACCTCTCCAATATGTCACAGAAATCAGATACCTTGGCGTCATACTTGACCACAGAATGACATGGATACCCCACATTAAAAGAACTATTGACAACTGCAGAATAACACTAAACATCATAAAAATAATAGCACATCAAGAATGGGGAAGCAATACGAAAACGTTAATAACCATTGTCAACACTCTAATTAGGTCCAAAATCGAGTACTGCCTCTGTATATATGGATCGACTAACAATCCTGTACTAAAATCGTTATACTCAGTCTACCACCATGGCCTTCGACTCTCCACGGGAGCACATCGTACAAGCCCTGTAAAAATATTATACTCACTAACAGGTCAACTTCCCCTAAACTATAGACTCCTAGTTCAGCTTGCAGCATACACTATCCGAGTAACGGGCAACATAAAACACCCAAATCATCATGCAGTCAATCACCCTTTATTCCACAACCTTTACTCCCTCTCGAAAATAATTGTACCTCCATTCAATATTCGTGCTCGCCACCTTTTCAATGATTACCAAATCAATCCTCTACTTACCCAAATGCCGATATCCCCACTACCATGTACTATCTCTGATCCTTTAATCAACTTCGAATTAATAAAATTCCCCAAAACTTCTACAAATCCTGCTATCTACCGAAATATATTTTATGACATCCTGAATAAATTTCCACATAAAGAAATCTTATACACTGACGGTTCTAAAATGAACGATCTGGTTGGAAGTGCATTCAAACATAAAGAAACAACCTTTCAGTACAGACTACCAGATCACTCAAGCATATACAGCGCAGAATTGTACGCCATAAAAGAAAGTCTAAAATATATCCTGGAAAGTGAACACCACAACTTCACAATCGTCGCAGACTTTCTCAGTGCTCTGCAAGGACTGACAAATATATGTTCCCAAAATGAATATGTGAACGAAATCCATGCTCTTCGACAAGATATTGAAGCCAAACATAAAAACGTAGATTTCATATGGATTCCATCACACACAGAAATCCAAGGTAATGAAGAAGTAGACCAACAAGCCAAAGAAGCCGCATCCAAGAACAGCTACGACGCGATACATTATACGAGAGCAGACCTAAAAATCTTCGTAAAACAACATATTTCAAACAAATGGCATCAAGAATGGATGCGAATTGTAGAAGCTAAAAATTATTTCACACCGCTCCCTCCTGTCAAATGGCTCAACAGTAACCTACCCAGAAAAGAAGAAACAGTAATAACACGCCTCAAGGTCGGCCACACCAGGTTAACCCACGATTTCTTACTACAGCGAAACGAACGGCCAACATGTGAGCAGTGTAACACAGCCCTAACAGTACAACACCTCTTATGTATATGTCCCAAATTTAAAGAAACACGTGCAAGATACTCAATCGGAGCTAATCTGCAGACGGCATTTTCCAGAGTAGACCAACTACTGTTATACCTCAAAGACATACAAATATTTAATTTACTATAATATAAATATTACTGTAACACACTAATACCAACAAGTGCCATAAGACCTTGTAGTTGAGGCACTTTAATTACTAAATTAAAAAAAAATATATTAATCTTATGAATAATAATATTGAAAAACTAATTTCACAATCGTATTCTATGAATTTTTATCTACATTTTGGTACCCAAAATTAACAAATTCCTGACAAAAATTTAACATTTTAAAATATAGCTAAAATTTGCAAAATCAACTCGAAAACCTTACAAAAACACAATTAACACAATCCTCAGATTATAAAACAAGTTTTGTAACACATTAATGAACTATAAAGGAATTATACACAACATAATTACCAAAATTCTAGATCTAACCTATAAATTTCAAAATCTATTCACAAACACAATTATCATAAAATAAACAACATGATTCATCAAAGAAACCTATTAAATACCTTTCCTATATATTATATTAAACTAAATTGGCTAACATTCAACCTAATAAATCAAAAATCTGTACTTTACAACGATAAACTATAATAACTATAATTTTTGAGTTTCAGGGCTCTGGCACAGTCCAAAAAGACCCACTTCATCGTCTACAACAAGTATTTAGTCACACATAAGGATATAAAAAGGCCATACACTGTATAACTTCACTCCGAGTTCATATTTCGCATTACGAAGCAACGTACGAAGTATCGAAAACAGTTTTTACATATAACAGGTTTATAAATACAGTTTTAAATATCATTCTACATTAATTGTTATAAATTATGACATTGTTAATCTATCTAGACTATTTTTCAGGTTAAAATATGGATTTTAGTTCCAAGAAATATCCTTTTTAATACATAACAGTCCTTCCGAAGGTATTTTAGAGTAGTTTAAAGCATGATAAAGACATTTAACAAATAGTTAATAATAATTACATTAATTTAATATAAATATCATGGCAATATATATATATATATATATATATATCGGGTGTTGTATCTACGATGGAACATAGGAGTATTGGATTTTTCTAAATTCTCTCTACGAATTAAAGCAGTTATAATTATCATAAACAAAAAGATAACGATTGGAGGGTTGAATTAATAAATTTAGAGTACACTGAAATATGAAATACACATTTCAACTTATAATGAAGTGTGCATATATAAATTACACTTCAATGGCCGACTATCAGTTTCCTCCTCTTAGGTCGATCCAGGATTTATTAGAAATAAAGAATTAGTTACATGGGGATGGTAAGAGTAAGATCAGTTGTAATACTCGCTTGGGCGAACAAGAATACCTCGACGTAATAAGGTTGGTAGTAAAGAAACTACCTAATAAGCCGAAAGTGTGTTGTGTTGGAAATGCAGACTGGTACGAGCTGGTATACTTATTTAATTTGTTTGAGCAAAAGTTTTTGATGAATATGTTAATGTTATTTTGGAATAGACACCGCAACACTTGATACAAGGCGGTTGAACCAGTGGAACACAAAAAGTAAAAAGGAAAACCATTTTCTTGCATTATAAACAAACGGTTAACAAAAACTAGCCGTTTTCTATTAAAAATAACATTGTGATACAATGTTCACCTTTTAATTCAAAGTTAGTATTTCTTCAAACGTGAAATTATTTTTGTGTTTATATTTGACTCAGTTATTTGTCAGAAATTGCAGTCATATGTCATGAAAAGGTTCAACAATTTCTTCTAAGGCAAATCAATAAAACGTGAGTAAAAAGTTACTTAAAAATCAATGTAAAAAAACTGAAATTGTCTGGATTTGGAGAACACAAATTTCGCAAAACCGACACTTCCTTCACCACTAGGCTACTACGTGAACGTATGCATGCTCTCGCAGACGCGCATATTAACTGACACACCATGTACCATACATATTAAATTTATAACAATACAATACAATTCTAAATAAATGATTAATTATCAGCCATGTACAAAATACCAGTAAAGGTGATATAAAACCACTTCGTATTGCCCATGTCAAGTATTTCGCCTGATAGGAAAAACTTATATAGAAATAATTGATATGTAATTTGATAATTGCATACATACATCGTTCATAAGTGATTATTAAAAATGCAGTCAGTTTCTTTCCCAAGAGGTATGTATTCCTTTAAGTTTCGTCTCACTGACAGAAAGACGCTACATATACTACTACAATTTCCAAAGTTTGTTTTTGCAATTTTAAATCAGGTGCGGTAGTTGAAATCGATAATTCACTATAAATTTGACAGATCAAATATTGTACTTTCCAGGACTTAAAATTCAAGTTATTTTGGTTGGAACTATGAAGTACTAAAAGAAGGAAGCGAATCGCTATACCCGAATACCTGCAATTGGCGGTCCTATTTTTTCGTGTTTTCTAAATTCGCCACGAGGGAGCGTGGCGTTCGCAACTGCGTCTAAATTTTACCGTGTTCTTACGGTCGCACGGGATATTTTTGCCAAATATTCGTTTTTTAAATATTCTTGAAGTGATTTTGTTTGTGAGGGGCAATGAGTCCTACAAGAAGTTGTTTTGTGCCGAACTGTGATACTGGCTATCCTTCGAGGAGAGCAAAAAATAGAAAAAATAATGAAAGAATGAAGGGTCTGTTCAAGGCACCCCGGGTTAGTAACAATTACGTAAAACTTAAATAAATACGTATTCGTTTTGTGTTTGTCGTCTAGAATACGGCAATAGTATTACTTAATTATGGAATTAAGTTGTGTCAATTAGTTCGAACCTTAAATATATTTTAGGATACAACAATGTAAAATATTAACATCCAATGACGCAGTATGCGAGTTGCATTTTGTTGAGGAAGATATATTAGGTTTTTATGAAACGAAATTACCAGATGGTACAATTAATAAAATAGAGAGAGTAAAAGCACAATAGAAAGATGAGGCTGTTCCTTATATTTTTCCCAACCTCCCCAAGTATTTAAGCAAAATTGTGCATAAACGAAAGAGCCAAAATAAGAAAACTAATATTGAAACAAGAAAAAGAAAACGTTTGCCTGCAACAGAAATTGTTGCAAATTCACCTGAATTTGAGAGTGAATTATTACATGATAGTATAGTAAATGTGCCAGTGGTTTCGGACATTCCGTTTTTGAAGATTTGAAAGAAAATTTAAATAAGGTCGCCACACCTAACGGCAACTGGTCAGGGACTTTTACTCCAGGAATCAATGGAATTCTTTTTGCGGAGTGACACACTACCTACAATACCAAAAAAAGGATTGTAATAAAACTACATGTTTTGAGGAGTTATCTCGTCATCTTTGGGCTTATATCTAATCAGGAAGAAATTTAAGGTTATGTTAGATAAATACAAATAAAACTGCAGTTGACATGTCGAATACTACGTGAAACCGCGGCAATTCAATCTACGGTGGCGCGCAATTTCAAAATCCGCCTTCGTCTATTTTAATGTTACATTATACAAAAAGTAACTGTAGGAATGCGCCAAAGTCTACACATAATCAAAATAACATACATCCGAAAATAAACGCTAAAATCGTACTTATGGCCTATTCTCTCCAAGTTAAACTCGTCGCGGTTGCAACCATGCGCTCCTAGCGGCAGAATGTGGAACTTGAATTACGATCAGAAACTTGGACCGTTTCTACAGTATTGCGATTCGCCTCCTTTTAGTACTCCATAGTTGGAACTGATCGTAATCTGTCTCGCGACGATATACCTCTGATTATACTATCACATTATTTACATGCAATGGCATCGGTCATCCACTAATAGGTTTTAAAGATGCTTCGAAATATAATCACACTGACTGAATGAACATATCATTCGATAAATTCACAACCAAGCGCATCTGTATTCAGATAACGGAAAAGCTGCTTTAAATCAAACATATCTAATAATAATTAATGAAACAGAAACGTTATGGGGGAGCCATGAACGAATCAAAAAAGGGATTATGTGGAATATATTGATTCTTCAAAATACATTAAAGGTTTTTTATACTGTGTCCACTTTATCAGTAATAGAATTGTTTTGGTTCTCGTCCAGACCTTTGGAATAAGATTCATATGAAAAAAGGACATTTTACTACAATCTAAAACTTCTTACAATTCCCACAATTATTTATTCTTCAAAAACGGAATAGATTGCATTTTTATATTTTCAGGCTCCAATTTCTTGGGGGTCGGTACAAATTCGGCTCACACAATAAATTCTCCTCCCAGTTTCAGTGTTTCGGCATTTCGTAGTTAACTTGAATTTTACCAACAAACTTGTAAAGTACGCGTTACGCATGTTTTCAAGAGTTTTAGCTCGTAATTGCTAAATGGAACAGTTCAGAGCAAAGTTTTGGTTTAAGGGCGGTGAAAAACTTCAGAAGAAAGAAGCTGCACAATGAAGGTTCTTGCCGAAATGCAAAAAATTGATGAATTCTATTTCAGATTCGAAACTCGTTCGGTACGGCACTAGTTCTCAACTAAAAGTATTTTAATCTACTTTTTGCCATCGCCCCCTTTGTTTCACTTTCATCGCATCAATCTTTCGCCTCACTGCTGACAGACAATCAATCTATTGTTACAGTTAAGCGCGGCCATAATCCGATTTCAATGTATTTTTTTCCACAAAAGGATAACAGCCCTGTAAGTTTTATGTGCAATTGCCTGTTCATGTTTCCTGATTGATTGTTTTACGAACTGGCTACTGAAAATTTCAGTAAGCCTGGAAACTCTATTACACGAACTATTAAATCCCGGCAGGATAAGCTTAATAATGCCGAAAATCGACGGGGTGGACTACGATAATTACCCAAATTTATAAAACAGAGGGGGTCTCTAATTAATCGTGGGTTAAATGACTACTTTTGCATGCAATTGAGGCCTCGCCTAACACCAACAAGCACGCAGATAATTTGCGCCATATTTTCTAGGAAATTTTCTTCATTTATAAAGACCACGCAAAATACAAATTGCTTTTTCAGACATCCACATTTCATGCGCTTGTAGTTTACGTTCGTGCACGACCGTGGAAGACAACCGTTTTATAAAATGCAGCGGAAATAATAGTAAATGAATTCATTAAAGCAAACCCTATTAAAGATGTAAATAAATAAAACACAACATGCGATTGTTTAACGGGAACATTATTTTTTAACAGCTTCATTAAAATCAATAATGTATAAAAGCTGTACGCGACACAACTAGGCGATAGTCAACTGGGCGACCGACAACTGGGAGATATTCAAGTGGATGATAGCCAAGTGGGTGACGGTTACTGGGTGACGGAAACTTAAATTATTAATAAAAAATTACAAAAAATTTTAAAAACGCCTTACCTAGCCTAACTTAACCTAATCATCTCTTTCTTAAATTACCCTATACATTATGATATTTCAATAAGCTTTTGCAGAATATTTAGACTGTTGACAATTAAACAATTAAGACTAGTTGGTTTTTATTACATCATTTCCAATTTTTGTGTAAACGTGAAAGTTATAACTTGCGAAGAACAACTGTAAGTAAATAAAAGGTATGTATTCAAAATGTATAATCTTAATTGTATACTATGCACTTGAGCTTTTGCGGCACAAGTCATACAAATTTTAGGATTTTTATAAATGGACTACGAAAACTTCCAAAATCATATGATGTTGATTATGAGAAAAGAGTAGCAGGTTTACAACATCAGCAAAAACGTAGACGTTACGACGAAGCTGACCAAAGAATTTTGAGAAATGTTATACATTACAATAGGAAAACTATAATAGAATATTTACTTGGTATAGCATATAACTTTAATATGAATTAATAAATTTAAAATCAAAATTTGTATTGAATTTTATACACTTTTTTGTTTTAATGTATGTCAGATTCAAAAGGGTTTGAATCTTAATGATAAAATAAAACACAACAGTTGAAGGATTACTGGACTTTATTAAGAGCGATCCGACTTGGTCGAGCCACCATCACTGAATTCTTTTTTACACGAACATAATTAAAACATATAACTGCATGGCAACAATGACCGCCCTGTGTTAGAGCGTCGAGCTAATTCACCAGCTGAGTGTTTACAAACGTGTGCCACGTCCCTAAATCATACATGCTATAATCTATTGTAGTTTTTGGAAACACGTAAGCTTTTCCCAATTAACATATTGAATTACTACACTAGTTAATTATAACCTAAAGGAACAAACAGTCCCTTATTCATAAAATAACGACAGTTCCAGAAATCCCTCCGTCGCGTCGGTCGGTTGGCTCCATAACAAAAACAGGCGATAAATTAGACGAATGCTCACATGTATACAGCCTGAGTCAAAAGATACGGGTTTTAAGATATTTTTGCTATTTGCGAATATAGGTAAAAAAGTTACTAATAAAAGTTGTGTGAACCGACACGTAGTATAAACCGAAATATGAAAATCTTATACAGGGTGTCCCATAAAAAAATTATTTATAAGATAATACTTTTCTTAAATGGAATGCCCCATATTTTTTTATCTTAATGGAAAGACCATTTAATTCTCAACAAAAAATCTAAATAACTTTTTTTTGTAAATGCCACAGTTTTCGAGAAAGAAAATGATAGATATTGTCATACAGCTCGTGCGCTCACAGTCCACGCGCAAATAGAGAATCGTAACGCGCGATGAAAAACAAATGAAGTTGACACATGTATTATTCAGTTTTATTACACAAATTACATACATGTTTAAAACAAATGAAGATATCAAATTATTAACGAGATTTATTAAAATAAATAAATATTAACTAAAACGGTTTCAAAATGTTACTAACAAAAGCCTATTTAAATAATATTTAACTAAACAAAAGAATGAACTACGTTAAGAATTGCTCAAAATGGCGCCCTTCCTTTTCAATACACATATTCAATCGTCTATTTAATGATAACACCGCCCTTATGACAAAACCTTCGTTCATCTCTGCAATGACTGTTTGTATGCGCTGTTGCATGTTTTCAACGGTTGTTGGTTCTGTTTGGTATACTTTGCATTTGATATATCCCCATAGAAAATAGTCCATGGGTGTCATGTCAGGTGATCTGGGCGGCCACGCAACAGGTCCTCTACGCCCAATCCAACAATTTGGATACTGCGTGTTTAAATAATCTCGCACTGGTAAAGCGAAGTGTGCGGGAGCACCGTCTTGTTGCCACCATAAATTATTTCGTAGATCAGCCGGTAGATTATTAATAAGATCTTGAATATCATGTTGTAAGAGGGCTAAATAGTTCTCTCCGTTCAATCGATTATCAATAAAAATAGGTCCAACAATTCTGTCCCATATGATTCCACACCATACATTTAGAGACCATCGGTTCTGGTTTCGTCGTTCCCGAATCCAATGTGGATTGACGTCGCTATAATAATGCATATTATGCCTTATTACAGTTCCATCATTTCTGAATGTAGCCTCATCCGTAAGCAAAACATTTTGGAAGAAAAATTGGTTTTCTTGAAGGGTCCGCAAGCCCCATTCTGCAAACTGGATTCTTAATTCATAATCATTTTGAGATAATTCTTGATGCACTATCATCTTATATGGGTGAAAATTGTTTTTCCGAATAATTCGACTTACGGAACTTTGCGACATGTCTAACTATTCTGCAATACTTCTAGTGCTAATATGTGGATTTTCGAAAACGCATTGCATCACTAAATTTTCATTTTCCAGGTGGCATACTCTAGGGTTTCGAAATACGGGTTTTTTGTAGTCTACGATACCTGTTTCCCTAACTCTTTCCAGAAGTCTAGAGAAAACGTTTGCTTTAGGGTGCCTTCTACCGGGAAATCTCTGCGCGTAAAGGCGAGATGCTTCATGCATATTTTCTTCAGCTCTACCGGCAGCGAGGAGCATGTCCACTAATTCATTTCTAGGATAATAGTATGGCATTTTAATTAACTAACTACTACTGCTAATGTTTCACAAAACACAAACACAATGTACGAACGAATAAAGTAAAAATGTGACATTTGTGTAATAAAACTTAATAACGCACTTGTAAACTTCATTTGTTTTCTACCGCGCGCTACGATTCACCTATTTGCGCGTGGACCGTGAGCGCACGAGCTGTATGACAATATCTATCATTTTCTTTCTCGAAAACTGTGGCATTTACAAAAAAAAGTTATTTAGATTTTTTGTTGAGAATTAAATGGTCTTTCCATTAAGATAAAAAAATATGGGGCATTCCATTTAAGAAAAGTATTATTTAATAAATAAATTTTTTATGGGACACTCTGTATAAGATTTTCATATTTCGGTTTATAGTACGTGTCGGTTCACACAACTTTTATTAGTAACTTTTTTACCTATATTCGCAAATAGCAAAAATATCTTAAAACCCGTATCTATTGACTCAGGCTGTATACATATGTAACGTGTGTAGCGTCAGTGTGGTCCAGTGGTTAGAGCACTGGGCTCCGGTGCGGAAGGTAGGGAGTTCAAACCCCCGCCACTATGCCTGGCGGGCGGCCTACCCAGTCGCTTTGAATAATTGGGTACCTGCGTTCGAACGAACAAGCGGTATTAAGGCGGTTTTCTAATGTGTGATGTTCACCACATCATCACGTGTCCGTGTAAAAGTGCCATTTCCTAAAACAATTCCTAACGGATTCGTGTACTTTTGATTTTACTTTTTTATGGAATACAATAACCAATTAAATTCATAATACCACATAGTTGCATTTTATAACGGATGGAGGTTGAAAGAGCAAAACGTCAAAAGTTAGAGAGAATTCCTATCAAGTCGACTTCATTTAGAAACAGACTAACAAAAAACGTACTACAGTGGAAAAAATAATATGTATTAGATGTAAAAAAATAATTTGGGCGTAGAGTATATATATTTTGGCAACTGAAATAAATAAAATCTACATTTACCATATGTGCGTAACTTGATCTCGAGGGCGAAGAAGGGCAGTTCGACGAAACGCAAGTGTGGGAACTGGTTTCGTATTTTGTGGATGTAGCACGCTTGTGTTTCCGCAGAAAATTAAGCTATTAAATCTAGTGCACTAACGATTGAGTAACATATGTTCAGGATGTTCTTGTGGTATGTAACTACAGTGAAATAAACTGTGAATGATGTATTATGATACAACTCTGGTTTCAAAACTATTCTGGTTGAGAGCTCTCGGAAATTAACCAGGGTGACATTAAAAGCTCGTACAAGTGTGGCTAGCCACGGAGTTTTAACGAATAGCAAACCGGGACCCTAGCGGCCCCAAAATTCGCGTGTTACATGTTTCGTGCTAGACAGTTCTCACGGTTGTCATAAGGTGGATGGTATCACTCCCATATAGGCCCTCTATGGAGGCACAGTAACGCGCACAGGGGCCGTAGGCCCCAAAATTCTGTAACATGTACGTTCCAGGCAATTGAACGTGTATCACAGTCATAGGTGGATCGTATTCCTCTCGTCTTCACCCTTTCCGATGTGCAACAGTGCAACTGATTTTCGGGTGTTCAAATGCTATTAAAAAGGAAGTAATTATCTAATGGACAATAATGTGGAAATTAAGAATTAGCAAAGCGCACCAATCAAAGGGATTGGTGAGTCCTTTCTTAGTTTCATGTTTCTATATGTAGCGTCGCGTCAATTCCAACACTCCGCCCTATGATTTGTGTACAAGGAATATGTGAAATTAGGTTGCTACAAAACAATCGTGTTTATTGGCTGAAAAAAAAGCTTCAGCGAAAAACGCTCCTAACATCAGTGCCAATTAAAGGCCAAAAAGTTAATATATTTTTATTTAAGAGTCTACAAAAATGTAGTTAAAAAAATTGCTGTTTTTAATTAACTCTATATATATATATACATATATATACATAAATAATGGGCCAGCGTTTAGTCATAGAGTTTTTAGATTAAAATAAACCGATTAAACTTAATAATATACCTAGGTAGAAAGTCCTTCCTTAAGAAGTTATAGGGCCTTAAAGTCCAATTTTTTATTTTTCCCTTTTATTGTAATTTCCACAAATCTAAAGATATGTCTTTAAAATTGGGTACACGTACTTACCATTATGTGGTACAGTGACAGAACCATTTTCATAAACCAGACTTGACCGTAAGAGGCACTTAACCTACCACTTTAATTTTATATTAGCTCTACCTTTGTTATTAGTAGAACGTTTTAAAATTTGAGGATATTTTCTGAGAGAAAATTAAAAAGTACAAAAATAAGGTACCCATAGGTAGTTCATACGCGTAAAGGCAACCGTTTAGCTTAAAATGCTTGTCCAAGTTTTGGGTTGTCGTTACGACGTGCAATTATCAGGTAGCCATCATCGCAAAAACAATGGTCAGTGCTTGTGACCTACAGTAAAGAACAATGCCAAGTCAATTAAATTCGAACAATACAACAAAAAATTTAATAAATTCTCAAAATGTGTAAACGAATTCCGTGCCTGGTTGAAAGCACCCCGTTTTGCATTTTACATTTCGAAAGACACGGTCGACTTATGCGCATAGTTTTGGAGTTTCGGAAAATTGAGGGGAAAACCAGAAAATTTTAGAACAAGTCCAGGAATGAAGACCTGAGTATTGACGGTTGGTCGGCCATATACATGTCAAGTGAGTGAAAATTTTGGTAAATCGTTATCGATTTGGAAATTAGTTTTTCGATTTAAAACTTCACGGCACAGGAGTTGGGTCCTAGTTTAGAGGAAGTCAAAAAACTCCAGGAATTAGTATTCCAATATAGATTATTCCGGTCAAACAGATTTTTTTGTGGCCAGTTTTCCATCGACTAGAGAGTTTTATTAATAGAAAGATTGTTTAATCTTAAATTTTTCCAAACTTCAATGCTAATATTCCCTGTAATTTAATTTAGGCAAGATACGCTCGGTTGGGAACTCTGTTGATAAGGTCAACTAAGCACGCAAACATCGCCGAGAACGTTGAGGATGGGTTTTTCCTCGACCGATGCAAACACTGGCTCTGGTGATAACCATGTTGAAACCTGCTCGCAGAGATAGGCGTTACACTTGCAACAGGGAAGTGAATTTAATATTGTTTCACGTTAATATTTTTGAGGACGTGACTTTTGTTATTTATGATTGCATTATTTTCACATATAAACCATTTCGTTAACTTGATTGTGTCCGGGATTTGTAATGTTGGGGAATAATTAAGTATATATTATAAACCTTAATTATTATTATATTATCAAAGTTATTGTATTGGGGAACAATTTTACGTGTTTATGTATAGGGCCCTCCGATAGTGGGACGGCATTACGTTTGCATGTGTTTTCCGGTTGAATTTTTCTATTTTTGATCGGTTATGACCACGCAGGATTTCGTTTCGCGGAGACTTCTCATAACGTGATTTTGCGCTAGAACCTTAATATTATGACGATCCGATAAGCGCAATCATAGTCGTTCAGTTGTTTGAGTTTCGCCCGAAAGTAATTTTATTTATTTCTTTATTACGTAAAATTGGGACTGGTTTTTTTTATTATACTTGTGGGGTTGTGTTAATTAGAAATTAAACGAAGTTAGTTGCAACTTGTCTTTTCTTTATCGACGATTTTAAGAATTAAGTTTACCTAAGGAGAGATACGAGAGATAAGGTAGGTGATTAGCCATCTGGAGGGTCCGACTTCCCATCTTACACCTCGGACGATGTTAGTAAATTATAAGTCGGTGGCGCCTATTATTTATTTGTTTAGAATCCACTCCTTCTTCGATTGGGTTTTCCGGGATACTAACATTGTCAAGTTATTAATTTTCTACCTGAGCAGTGGCGTAGCATCAAGAGTGTTTCTACATTTCATCAATTTATTTTTCAAAAATTAAAATAGGCGTGACAAATATCCACCATTTCGCTAAATACACTTTCTTAAACATTTTGTTAAAGATTGTCTAACTTTAAATAATGTGGCTTCTTGGTTATTTCTAATAATATTGGCAGCTTCCTCGATTTTTAGCCGCAGTTCGTCACGGGTATTAATTCTGTCTTTGTACACTATCGACCTCATGTGGCCCCACAAATAAAAATCAAAAGGATTGAGATCTGGACTGCGCGGAGGCCACAAACAATCCAGCGGCGTGGAAAATGCCGATCTAAATGGTTTCGCACTACTTTTTGAAAAAGGGGTGGCGAGCCGTTCTGCATTAACCAATAATTTTGTCTGACATTCAAAGGTACGTCGTGTAGCAGGTCCGCCAAATTATTTTCCAATAAGTTTAAATACAGATTGCCATTGAGCCTTGGTCGAAGTTCGAATGACTCTATGAAACAGCTTCCTATGATACCACACCAAACATTAATGGAGAATTCATGTTGGAAATGCTCCTCCCTTCGGATTTTCGATTTCCCTCCAGTTAAAAACACCACAACGGGTAAAAGTAACTTCATGGCTAAACAGGACTTTCTTCAGAAACATGTGGTCAGGATTATGTTATGTTATGTTTAAGAAGAAATTGGGATAACTGTAATCTGGTTAGAAGATCATTTAATAATAAGTTTTGTACAGGAGTGAAGTGATTCGGAAATAGTTTTTCTTTTCGTATAATTTTGTGGACCAAGGCTCTGCTGATTGCAACAGCTAAATGACGTGTACTCATCTTTGGATTTTCTATAACACGGACTAAAATTTTATTTTCCTGATCTACAGTTTTCAATTTGGGACGCCCATGTTACCCTTTGGTTGAAATGAACCTGTTTCGCCTAATAAAAGGTTTCTAAAAAGTTTGTGATCCGGCTGTTCCAATTTGGATATAATTGCAAGTATATCTCCTTATTCTCCTTGCCCCAAAACGACCACAAAAACTTTCTTGAGCGTAAACTTAAACCATATCTCTCATTTTCAGCATTTGAGAATTTGTTATGTCGCTGAATTTTCGTAAACATAAAACAGAAATTAAAAATTTAATTTCTATGACACCAAAGTATGTAAAAGGTGTCCCAATAAGAGTGTCCGATTTAAATTTTGCGCCATTTTTTTTCTGTGCAAGTGGCAGCTCTGAAATTTGGCAGCTGCCATCTACGATTGTTCCGATTATTAATTATGGAGGACTACACAAAGGAACAACGCGTTATCATTGTGAAAACTCATTACAAAAATGGGGAAAGTTATGCTGAAACCGCTCGGAAACTTCGCGAAATTTTCGGTCGTGAAAGTGCACCAAATGTGTCAACGATTCGAAGAGTGATCCATAAATATGAAGAAACTGGGTCGATTATGGACAGTAAGTCTCCTGTGGGTCGACGTACCGGCCGGTCTCTCGAAAACTGCTCGATCGCTGTTGTAAACGAGCGTGTCGCCGAAAACCCGGGAACATCAATTCGGCATCGTTCACAACAACTTCAAATTTCAAGAAGCACCACGCAGTGAATTCTCATGAAGGACCTCCATCTTCATCCCTACAAGGTTCAGCTGACCCAGGAGCTCAACCCAGCAGACCACACGCGCAGCACCGTCAATTCGTTCAATGGAGCAGAATGATGTGAATGCCGATGTTTCGAAAAAAATCATTTTCACCGATGACGCGCACCTTCATTTGAACGAGTTCGTTAACAAACAAAATTGTCGAATTTGGGGCTCAGAAAATTTGCATGTGATCCAAGAGAAACAAATGAACCCCCGAAGAGCCACTGTTTGGTGCGGATTTTGGGCAGGCGGCTCGTATTTTTTTGAAAATAAGGCTGGCAATGCTGTAACCGTCAACGGTTTGCGGTATCGCAACATGATAACGGAGTTTTTGTGGCCTCACCTGGACGGTATGGATCTAGAAGACATGTGGTTCCAACAGGACGGCGCGACCTGCCACACCGCGCATGAAACAATCCATGTATTGGAGGAACGACTTCCGGACCAAATCATCTCCCGAAATTCCGATGTCAACTGGCCACCGAGATCGTGCAATTTGACGCCGTGCCATTTCTTCCTCCGGGGTTTTGTGAAATCTCACGTCTATGCCAATGCGCCACGGACTATTCCCGAGCTTAAGGACGACATCCAACGCGTCATCGATGAGTTAGAGCCGCAACTCTGCGAAAACGTCATCGAAAATTTCATGAAAAGAGCAAGGGTCTGTGTTCAGAACCGCGGGGGCCATTTACCGGATATTTTATTCCATACTTAATGGGAACATGCCTACTTTATAATGCAATAAAAATATCACCACTCGCTCAAAAACTATGCGTTCTATTTTTAAATTAAACCGGGCACTGTTATTGGGACACCCTTTAATTGACTTAGTATTGTTCTTTGCTGTAGGTCACAAGCACCATCCATTGTTTTTGAGAAGCATTTTAAGGCAAACGGTTGTCTCTACGCGTATGAAGTATGAACTAAGAGTACCTTATTTTTGTACTTTTTAATTCTCTTTCAGAAAATAATCTAAAATTCTAAAATGTTCTACTAATATCAAAGTTAGAGCTAATATAATATTTCAGTGGTAGGTTAAGTGCCTCTCACGGTCATGTCTGGTTTATGAAAATAATTATGTTACTGTACTAGGTACATCATGATAAGTATGTGTACCAAATTTGAAAGAAGTATCTTTAAATTTGTGGAAATTACAATAAAAAGAAAAAATAAAAAATTTAACTTTAAGGCCCTATAACTTCTCAAGGAAGGTCTTTCTACCTAGGTATATTAAGTTTAATCGGTTTATTTTAACCTAAAGAATATGACTAAACGCCCATTTTTATGAGACACCCTGTATATATATATATATATACAGGGTGTTCCTAAATATCATGTACATACGGAAGGAGGTAATTCTTTGGCTTATTTCATGACTAAAAGTTCATATAAACATAGGTCCGCAAACGCTTCGTTACTGATCTACGGGGTGTTGAACTTTCAAGATTTTTTTAGTTTTTTCTTTATAGCTCCTGCAGTTTTTAAAATATTTAGCTCAAATTTGTAATACAGGTTACGCTGCAGGGCTTACATCATTGGGCGTGCCAAATGGTTGTGAGAATCTACAGGGCGATACTTTATCAGGGGTCATGCCCCCTTTTCTCCCCCTGAACTTTTTTGTGGTGCACCGCTGGTAAATTCTAAAATACAAAATCAGTTTCCTGTTTTGTTTAGAATCTTTT
>JABXWE010035228.1:0-11239 GCA_014611495.1 Limonius californicus
TTTTTCATGAATATTTGTAAGCTGCAACGTTTGACGCACCTTGTGTTAGCAGCAATTTGTAAATTCAATTTGCAAGTGTGAAAGAGAAGGGACCTTCTAGATATTTGTTTACAACGAACCCTGCTTTTTCTTAGAGTGCTTTATTTCTTACGAGACGTAGCGATCTTCTCTCCTATGTGTTGGGCGTTTAGAGTGCCATAGACGTACAGGACCTACAGTTTAACGTGGGCTCCGAAGCACGGGAAGTATAATCTCCAGAGAAGATTTACTAGGCAGAATACCTCGCTGGTTTGCCATTGCCTTGCGAGGGCGAACGAACCCTGCACCCCTTTATTTTACTATATATATTAGTAAAAATAATTACGGTTACTAGTCAACTTATTGCGTTCGCCTATAATCGTTTAATAAATAATATAATAGTCTCACCTAGAGTTACGACACCTTACAAGAGGAGCAAGCACTGTTGCTAGTTTTACTAGGGTGGGACGACATTACAACGAACACACTACGCTCCAGCCGCTTATTATTACCCTAGGATGTTACCCCTAGATACCCAATTAAGGCTAAATCCATCTAGAAATCAAATTTCAATTTGAAAAACCTATCTAGATATTATGACGCTTCGAATCGGTTCAATAATTAAAGTGTTAATTCCTACCGGCGTATTTTCATAGTAATCACGTTCAATAAATGATCTTAATTATCCATTAAACACATTTTATTCATGCAATTGGTACTAATTATCATATCTTACAAAGGATAAAAGTAGTACATGTTTCCTACGCGAATAATTATTATTCGCAGTAAAAATGTTTGTACGATGCGATGTACATCTATAATTCTATACTATTCGCAGCCATAAATTGACTAAACAATAATCGTGCTCTATTACCTACAGTAAGAGCCTAAAATTTGTTCCATGAAGTATTGATAATAACAAATGGACTGTGCTGTGTAACGAAACAACAAAAGCGTCAATAAATTAGCTTTACAAAGATGCTTCGTTTTCATATTTAACCGAATTTGTTTTTCTTACCGTTTCTGACATTGTAATAGTAAGCTTTGAATTTGGGACACACTGTATACTTTCACAAATATACATTTTGAATTATACAGGCCGAGTCTGCTAAGACGAATTAGCTTGATATCTCGGTTATTTGAAATACATATTAGAAAAAATATTTTTGGACAGATTTTGGAATAATTTTTATACACAGTTTCTAAACATTATATCACCACGTCAAAATATACAAAAAATATTTTTGAAAGTGCTTGTACCTAGGAACTACCGAATATTACATTCTGTCCAAAAACAGTTTTAAACATTTTTTATAAGCGAAATATCAAGCTGATCCATCTTAGGAGACTCTAGTAAATTCCAAGTCGTCATTTTTTAACAGTTACATTACAGAAAATAGAAGCAAATATAGAAATAAATTGGAGGTAAAAGAAATAAATCACAGTTTAATGTATTTACTAAAAGCTTTTCACAAAAAATACCCGCAGATTGAATCGTACTAGGAATTTAATTTTCTAGAACGGAAAAAAGGTAGACTGGGAAATAACAAGCTGCAGACGATGAGCGAATAGTTGCATGTGTAAAAGTCTTTAGATGAAGATTTATCTCGGATTGCGCAACGGTAGACTCATAAACAGCTTATAAACACACAAAAAAACTGGATTTTTACTTTCTAACGAGTCAGGAAATGCAAGGAGACTCGCCATATGCAGCCGCTGATTTACACAATTTGTATGCAATTCAATCCAGCAGCTGAATTCCTTAACCAGTTTTTGAATAATTGATGAGAAATAATCAATTACGGGACTTAATTGGCGGTCTTGCGCAGATTTACTTTTCTTTTAGCAATTTTAAGATAGGCTGTGTACTCTGATTAAGCAAAAAGGTCGACGCTAACCAGCATTTTTTCAAAAACAATGAGACGCGGCACTTTGTACCTGCCGCCAAGAATTCCAAGGATTTTGATTTAAGGTAAAACGTTTTTCTCGAGAATCTTGATAATAGCTGCGGGTTGTAAAAAGATATAAAATTACATGACCATAAGTTACCTAAATAACATACATAAATGTAAACCAATAATTAACGTAACATATTTTTTGCAAACTGTAACTACATATTTGTTAGATATAAAAATTAAATAATTCAAAACAAGTTTTCACCATTGATTTTCTGCAAAAACGATTGGCACATGTTTTTATTTTGAATGTCTAGTTATTTAGTATATAAGTTTCTTTTTTCTAATTAGTATAATAAAATAATATTGGACATGCAAAATAAATGACTAAACATAAACAGAAACACAGCTTCTGATAAATTAGATCTATTAATATATTTTGTTCTATTAACAGATTAGTGTCTAGTATAATACATATCCGGGAGGTATTCAGGTGTGTAAGATAACACTTTGGTTTGGCAAATTTACCAGGCTTATTCGGAAATTAAGGGCCGTTTAAATATTCCCATCGAATGACGCGCGTAATCAATTTGGTGCATTGTGGGTGTGCCACAAGTCACTTTATCGTGGTTCTGTATTCCATTTTATAATAAAGCAAAAACGGAAAAGCTGCTAAAATTTACCATCAAATACGCGAGATAGATGCTTTACGCGCCATGAAAGAAGGAAAGGTCAGGCACTGGAGTTTCATTGATAGCCGAACAAACGTGCACGATGAGGAACATATTAGAAGACATTCTATTGTCATCGGCGATTATGTGAAAAAGTGAACAGGAAAATTCGTGAAGATCGGCGTATCACGATTTCTGAAATGCCTGCAAGTTTGGTGTCTGTACTAATTTTCCTGCATCACTATAAAATTGAAGGTGATGAGTACCTGAATCAGATTATGAAAGACGAGGAAAGATTTCGTACACAAATATTGAAACCAAGCAACAATCAACGTAGCGGAAGCATGCGAATTCCCCCAAAGCACAAAACCTCAAGTATATGTTCGAGATCCGAAAGCTTATGGCTATTGTTTTTTCGGGACAGCATGGGCGTCTTATTGGTTGATTTCCTGAACGTGATACGACAATTAATGCCGACGTGTGTGGTTGACCTCTTGAGTGTTTTTGGACCGTAACACCCGACAGCACGTGGCGGCTCGTACTATGCAACTTTCAGAGCAATTCAATTAGGAAATTGTTAACCATCCCCCATATGGTCCCGACTTAACGCCGAGTCACTACCAATTCTTCTTCCACCTTAAGAATTTTTTAAATACCCGTGACTATTTTCTATACCATGATGACCTCAAAAGCACGGTACAAAATTGGTTGGTTGGTTTTCGCCGCCACAGGTGGCAGCCTTCTTAACTAACAAGTCTCGTAATATTTTTTTTTCGACTTTAGATTTTTGTTTTATCGTCGATTCGCTCTTAATTTCCGAATAAGCCTCGGATTTTACAAAACGCGAAGTGAAGAATGAACCTTTCAGAACAAATACAATACAGGTAGACCGAAAAGTTTAAGAGTGGGTTAATTTAGGTTAGATCATCGCAACTTCGACTTTTTTCAATTCAAGGTTCCGGTATATGATGCATACGATGAATGTATTGGCAGTTTCAAAGGCCTTTCGGTTTAGCCCGAAATGATACCAACTTTTTTATTTTAAATAGAATACCCTATATATTTTCTATAAAACTTTTTTGCGAATTCAGTGCTATAAGGTTTGATGCCTTTAGTTTTAACAGTTTTAGAGATATTACACGATAATGTTTCGTATTTGTCATCTATGGCTGGGGCGGCTCAGTGGGAAGACAGCCAGGCTTTGGATGTAATAGTCCGAACGGTTCCCAGTTGGAATTACTTCAGGGGTTTGGGAATTTTTCTAATTCTCTGGGTAGTCGGTACTGGGTCCCGGTCATTTTTTGCCATTGGGGATCAAATTAATGGCACTCTTCGTATTACGGTCACATTGGAGAAGTAACAAGACCATAAACAAAAACATCCACACACACCAGGCAAGTTAAGCATGGTTTCGCACCAACACGGTGACCCACAGAGTTGTGCCCTGTTGTGCTAGCACAAACTAGCTTAGCTTCGCCTCACATCGCCTCGACACTGCACACGTGGTACAAACCAGGATCACGATTTTGAAATGATGATTTGTCATCTATTAGCAGCTCATGAAAACAATAGGATGTGAGAAGCGTAAACAGTTATGTAAAGTTCTCAAACTGCTTTGGAAGAAGGAGAAGCATCTAATATTTGGTTCAGCAGGACGGAGCACCTCCCCATTACGCTCTAAATGTTCGGCAATTTTTAAACTAAATGTTTTAAAATAGCTGGATAGGGCTCAGGAGCCCTATCCACTTTTTATTAAATGGCCCGCTCGTTCGTCCGACCTAAATCCACCGGATTTCTTTCCTTGGGAACCTTTAAAAATATAAAGTTTAAATGAAAGACCAAATAATCTGGAAGAGTTGTTGGTGGAATAAGAAGAATTTCTCTAATGTTATGTAACTTAAAGATTTGTATATAAAGTTGGTGTCATTTTAGGCTAAACCTGAAATCTCTTTTAAACAGCGAATAACTTCATTGTATCCGCCATATACCGGAACCTCCCACGTAGAAAACGGTTGTGGTTCTTTCATAGCGAAATGTAGCTACAATTTCGACAATAAACCACTTCAAACATCGTCTTTGGCAATCTATCGTATATAATTTTCAGGAATTATCAAGATTTTGGTGAAAAAATAAAGAGGAAATATGATTCAGTGGAAAGTGTAATTTTTTAATAATTAAGGCCATATTGTAGTGAAACGAAGATTATTCTTTTTGAGTTTTTATAACAAATCTTTTAAAAATCGTTTCAAATAATCTGACTACACAAAATCAATCACTAATTACGAATTTTTAATGCCAAAGGGGATCAAATCCGGAAAAAGGGAACAACTTAAAGATCATCTAAAATGGGTCAATTATGTTTTCAAAATTGGAAAAACGGAAATAAGAACATTCGTTTAATAAATTTAAATAATTAAACTTTCGATTATGCAGCGTGTATGAACTTTTTTGTTAAAGAAATCAATGGTAAATCCTTCAAATTTGTTTTAGAAACAAAATCAAATAACCACAGAAACTACTAATTTCAACACGTTTTCTACAACTGCTTTAATTAATAAGTCATTTGGTGTTTTCCATTCAATGTTAACATCAGATTTACTGAAATGGATAGTAATTTAATGCATTGAGGAAGTATCGGAAATAAAAGATGACTTAATTAATACATTAAACTATTTTAGAGCCAGCAGTTAAAATTCATATGAAACTATTTACATAAAATCAGTTTAAACGGTCTAAAAGCAGCAAGGTTAAGTAGTTATTTCTTAAATTTTACTGCGATGTAGCCTCCAAATCTTCGTTCTTCGGCATTAGAGGAGGCCTCAAAGGCACATAAATCAAGTTAAAACGTAACTTTAATGCACTTACACAAGACCCTGAAATTTAAGCGCCATTAAAAGTCCTTAGAAGTTTTCTAAGTGTGTATCGAAATTTATAGAGCAGGATTAGATCTCCTTTTGAACTTGAAATAAACCAGTGCCTATTTAATGATTCCGATCAATGAAAAATGCGCTCGTACTTCAGTTTGTATGAGGTATTCGCTCGTTTATGTAAATTTTATTTATAAAAACACAAAATCAGCGGAATAGATAGGATCTAACCTTTGGATATAATTTAAACACACCTGTCGCCACTAGTCAATATAAATTGACTGTAATTTATTAAAAACTATTCAGATTGCGGTAATTGCCAATAAGGGAATAAATTGATCTGCAATTGTATAGATTTGTCATCTGGCATTAGAAATCGGCGACTTGGCGCCGACCTCAGTAGATTTCTCCCTTAATTTGACATAATTTCATGCCAGTCCGCGAATGGAATTTGCTGATTTGTAGCAAAAATATTTAACATTGAATGGGGAGTGGGCGGGAGCGGTGACTACATCAAATTTAGGAAAAATGCGTGACGTGATTCACTAGTCGAACGCACCCCTCACATTTACATCGGGAAGATGTGGCGAATCCAAGACAAGCTCCAGCTTTTTAACGCGAAAATATGGCCTTAATGATTTCATTCGCAAGACGTTAATGTTTCGCGCAATTGCGATGACGTCTACAAAATTGTGGCTGTCACATAAGACCAGCTAAGCGTATCAAAATAGGATTTAATGGCCACTATATTGTTTTGTACTAAGAAAAGTCGTTTATTTTACAATGTGACAGTATAATGTGTGTGGGTGATGAAGAATAATTGACTGTTTTGGAAATTACGAAAATTATCGTTATTATAATCCTTTTTTGGAAGAAGTAATAAATAAAAGATGTATATTCTGTATGACATTGGATAGATTTACTACATTTTAATTCAATATTATAATAAGACTGCAATAGATTTTATATAAATACATTTGTATATTTCTGATATCTTGCTTCGCTTCTTTAGTATGAAGTAGAACTAATTTTATTTGGCTTTCAATAATTCATAACCATCACTCTCCTATTGTGTGAATCAATCGATATACATATCCTTTCAGCTTTAATTTTTAATTTGCAACTAATTCTATGGCTATAAATTTTACGTATTTTTGATTAGCAGTAGAGGAGAGTGGGGATGATTCAACCACTTTTGATATTTGTGCCATATTTTCAACATAGACTTTTTTTTCAAATTCTCTTCAGAACTCGGTAGGATAATGTATATTGTCACTACTGAGATTATCACTATTTGGTTTGCAAAACATAACCCACAATTTACAATTTTTTTTTCAAAATTGTAATTTGGTTGAGTCTACTCCAGGCATGGGGTAGCTTCAACCAGTACTTGGGGTGGCTTCAACCAATACAACTAAAACGCACTATTGCAAAAGAAATTGTATTTATTCATGAAGAACAATGTCTACTTATATTTACTACTTAAACTAAGTTTTAATTCACTATATTTATCTGATATTCCAATCCTTGAAGTTGAATTTAAACTTGAAGTATGTTGAAGTCCTAGCAGTTCCAGTATTTATAGAGGTGGGTAGGACTGCCACTATGCCATCTCTTTCTACCAGGGCAATATCTTCTCTGTCCGGGAAAAGAAACGTGTTTGAAGTACTTTTTCGTTTTGAAAACTTTATTTCGTATTCGTTTTCGTCTTTATGTAAAGCGTTTCCAACATAATACATTACAGATAATTTTGTAATTACAAAATCATCTATTTTTACAATATATTCATCAGTTAATTCTAGAGGAAATTCATCCATCGGTGAATCATCATCTGATTCCTCCTGAAAACTCCTCTGAAGAAGTTTCACTGTTTGTCTTCTATAATCTTTCGTTGTGTTGTCTTTGACATTTGCAGAGAAAGTTTCCTTCTCTTCTCCATTTCGGCTGTCTGTAATTCATTTAATTCTGGGGTTGAAGCATAAATCTTGGATTTACATTCTCGATTTTTTCTTTAAGTTTGCTTCTTCCTGATAGATTTGCGTAACGGTCTAATGACTTCAATTCGAATTTTATCATTCATCTAATTTTCTATTTGGTGTCTGCCTTCGTACTCTTTGTTTTCTTTTTCGTTTCTATTGTTATCGTCTTTTGAGCAATCTGGTTGTACCATCTGATCTCTGGGATTCGTAGCAATGGTTTCCATTCTACTGTTAACTAAACTTGCAGAAAAGTCTTCTGCACTGCCTGTCTTCTTGAAGGCGTTAGTTATGGTTGTAATCATTAAAGCTCGACATAATGCTATTTTAGTTAACTCACTTATGTTTTTAGTGGTAATTACTTCACCAGGATTGGAGATTAACCAGTCCTTAAAAGCAGTTGCTAAAGATGCTGTAAATAAAAACTCCTACATCGAACGGTTGCAACCGATGCGTTGTGTGCTGGGGTAATAATACAACAATTCTATTCCAAACTCGTTACATAGTTTTACTGCTTCTAATGACACCTTCGATTCATGGTTGTCGAGCAATAAAAGGATTATGTTTTCTTGAGAGCATCGAGTATTTTTCTGACATGTTCAATAACTTTCACAAAGAGTATTTTAGTCATCCCCCACGATTTCTTGTAGAGGACCGAAGACAAAGCAGGGGCACCACTTATATATTCACAGGGTTTTTTCATTCTAGGGACCCCATAGATTGGTGGAAGAGCATTTCCACGAGCATTTGTTATGCCCACAAATGTCACCAATTCCTCTTTCTCCAAAAGGAGATTTAGCTTACCTGCTTTTTCCCCTTTTCACAAACAACGTTAACTGTTCTCATCACAGTTGTAACGCCACTCTCATCCAAGTTATAGATATTATCAGCCTTAAACTTAAAAGTTTCTAACAAGGAGATATACTTGAAAAAAAATCCTCGACATTATCTTTATTGAAACTTATTGATCGTAAAAGACTGGTGTTCTCCGGCTTTCGCAGGGAAAGGTCCGCATGCCTCCTCATGGAGTTATATAAAAATCGAAACCTTTAAAAGTGTCTATAGTTAGTTAAAAAATATTATTTCCGATAATGCTCAACAGCTATTTCATTGTCTTTCCACTGAAGAGGAAATGTGTATTTAGGTACCGTAGACGGAAACTCATATGCAAGACATTTCCTGGTAAGACAAGCCATAGTGCAGCCTTGAACACTCTTATACAATTTTTGCTTAGTTTTGTTCCGGGGTCACCGATAAACCTTATTTACGGAGTATTTACTTTAAGATGTTCTGTTCTGTTCTTCGTCAGATGGCATTCCAGAAATAGGTAATCTGGAATAATGCTCCTCTTTTCCTTGATTGCTATTTTTTTTTATTCGCCACATCAACGTATCTCTTTTTATGATATACTGCCTAGCTATCTCTCTAATAGATGCGGTGCTTCTAAAACATTTTTTAAGTTCAGTTTTCATTATTTTTTCGTCAATTTCTTTATTCTTCTTCCTTGTGTAGTGTTTAGGCGTATACAAAGAACAGTGTTTGAGAAGTCTGCGGTAGTTTCAACCAGTGGTTGAAACTGCACCATATGTGATGGTTGAATCTACCCCATGTTGTTGTATATGCCATCGAAATATTTTTGATTTAAAGGAAGCCATTTAAGGTTATGATGTGTACCTGATTTTGAAAGTAAAACTATCGCAAATCATCTAGTGAAAACTCATTTTGAACATGCACGTTGCTGCAGAAGTACAAGCAATTGTATGTACATCGAAAACTCACCTAGGAAACCACCACATTTCAATTAAAAAAAAAAAACTCCGAGGCGACGACCGATATTTTCTTCAGTTGCACAATGACGGCTTTAGCATTGCCAACTTACAGAAAAAACATTACTCGCGAATTTTGATTCTGCACCGCGTAAACTGAAATGGTTGAATCTATCCTATGGTTGAATGATCCCCACTCTCACCTACCTTTGCAGGAATTTTACACACCTTTTTCGAATTTATTTTTTCGAAGTAATATGGCAACAAATTTGTTGCCGCTAAAAAGAAAACGTTAATATATTATTTTTTCTAAAAATATACCGTCAGGATAACGATTACTTTTTTGACAATTACTTGAGTCCTTGCAACTACTAGGGTTTTTTGTCTGATTGATCAGTAAATAAGGGAAGTAGAGAAGTACGTCACTACTTGGACCTATTCAAAACCTGATTCCGACACCATGAATTTGTTTATAGAGTGTCAAGGATTGACAAAAATAAAAAAAAAAAATGATTGATCAGTTAGATGAAAGTAAGTAAGTTTTAACATTGACCAAGATGATTACATGGTACACCAGTAAAAAAAAGACTATTATACTTCACTAAGCAAACTCTTTGGGGGACAGCGGTAGAGTAGTGGCCGCAGCGGCTTGGGAGTTATTCTACTAAAGCCGCTTAGGTTCGAATCCTGGGAACTGCACTTTCCCAGGGTGTTTGTGTTGTCTGAGGCATGGGGTGTTTCAAGGGTAGAGCGTGCCTGACTTGTAAATAGCACGAAATGTGCTGAGACAGGATAAGCTGGGTGGGATGGGAATCATGGAATTGCCATGATTTAAAAAAAAGCAAACTCTTTCTGAGTTTCTGAAAGAAATGAAAACATATTGTTTGGCCAAGGGTTAATTATTCTAAAAACAACGTAAATATTCTGTTAGTAGGTATTAATAAAAAAAATATTCGAATGCCATGTATTTTGTATTACAATTTATATTGACAGTGGTTGTACATCTATGACTTAATCAATAAACGAATCACAAGCTGCTTATAAGACCGTGGATTTTGTAGTAAGTTTCAATGGTTGTAAAATATGGCAATAAATTATCATTCTTTAGCGAGAAAACTATTTTATTAAAGCTTTATTAAAGCTGTAAATGTGTTTGTCTTCAATAGGTCGAAAATTTGCGTTTCTTTTTGTGAGGAATAATTAAGCAATAAACATGTGAAGAGTGTCGTTTACAATTGTATTCGAAGTTGTAATTACAACCATTATTTTATTGGCATGGATTTAACATGAGTTAGATTGCTACTGTCTGTATATTGTTAAGGTTTTTGACATGGCATTTTTTGGGTACCATAGTGTAAGATAAATTCAGGTTTCAAAAGCTGTGGTATTTTATATTAGCATTGTTTATGCATTTTTGAATTCGTTTAAGTAATATGACAAAGAATTTATTTTCGCTGAAAAGAACTTTTTAATTTTCAAATTTACATAATTCACACTTGATAATTGCGCGATTGTGGTAGAAATTACTGGGTTTCTTTGTATAATTAAGCAGTAAACAGCAATTACATACGCCACCATTTGGACCTGTTATTTTATAATTCCAATCAAACCTGATTCGAAGACCATGGATGTTGTAATAATTATAGGGGCAATGATTATTAAATACGGAAAAAAACTATTCATTAGTGCGAGGGTATTCTTTTTAAATACCTATGCAAGTTTTAAAAGTTAATATGTTTAATGCTAATATGGCAAAAAAAGAATAATTGTACTTCATTAAGCTAAATTAAGTGTTTCTAGACTTTAAAGCCATAAGAAATTCTTACTTGTTTGACCACGGGCTAATTATACTAAAAATAACATAAATATTCTGATAGCTGTGGAAGCCCATAGAATTTAAAAGAGTTAGATTTACAAATACATATTAAAAAAGATAAAGTAAGTATTAAAATTGGTTATATTTATATGATACTATAATAAGAAATACTATTAAACGTCATTACGCTAAATTAATTTTTTTTTTACATTTTCAAAACTATGGGAATT
>JABXWE010035235.1:0-14399 GCA_014611495.1 Limonius californicus
TAACAACCAAGTCAATGCTAACTTTTTATGCATTTATTTAAACAAAGATCCAATGAAACAACGTGAAAAAATAGTCGCTGTAATTTGCTACTAGTGAATAGTCAGTGTAATTCACTACTAGCGAATAGTCAGTGTAATTTTGATGCTATTGGTCGATTTGAAATTTTGTCTCATTACGATTGGTTGATAGGACTGTTTAAAAAATAATCAAGTGTATTTAGTTTCATGTTTACGGCAGTGCACAGCACTATCACCATTAAAATAATTTTTCATTAAGGGTATAATTATAGCAGAAAAAGGTAGTACTTAAACTGTTTTAGTAAACTACATATTATTTTTACTTCCAAAGTGGTTGAGAACTTCTGGACGGTTACAAAACTTGGGCCGAGAGAACAAATCGTTCATTACTTGAAAAGATAAATCCATTTGATTCCTTAGAAGTAACAAGTCCGTTATCACATTAATGACAGTAAAAAAGCTACAACCAACGCAGAACAAGTTTCCGAAATAGAAACGTAGTGGCATCACATGTGCTAGAATAATTTCTTCTATCTTAGCCGTGCATAATCCAGATTTGTTTAGCAGTAAGAAAATCTGTGGAATTCGTGCAATGTTAGTACAATAAAACTTGCTTTGTAGATAGCAACCGCTCAATATCAATCCACAATACAAGGAATTTATATAAGGATTTATACCCTTGCGCCAAATTTGATTTGAAAATATGGGTTGCAAACAAAATTTGTGGACCACTTTCTGGGTGGGAGAGCTCAAGCATGTGCAGTTAATAATGAGGTTTATTTAGAGTATTAATTACAAAATTAAAACCTGAAATAGTAGTTACAAAGCTTGTCTGATACTAGATTTTATAGTGAAAATATTTGTAGCAGTGCAAATTATATATTTTCTTGTTTTACCTATTGCTTAAGCAAATGGAGTATAGCAATTGTGCTTATTTATTTGTTTGATTTTTCAGCTGCAATATGTTAAAAATTCAAGTCTTCAATATCTCCTCGTATTTAATTATTTTTTTCAGAATCAACTGCGTTTGTGGTATTGATATATACAGAGAGTTTGAACTAGTACCCTTTTATTTATTAGGAAATCCGTTATTAAAATTATACCATGACGGTAAAAGACCACAAATGTGCGGAAGAAGAAGATATTTCAAAGGCTTCTAGGAAATAATAGATTTTTAATGAAACAGTCAAAATATCTAAAACGAAAAATTTAAAAACGAAAATATACACGCCATCGTACGCACTTTAAAAGTAATCAGTTTACGAATATTATTACAGTACGTATATAAGATTTGGAGAGCATATTAATGCCAACAGTTTTTTTTTTAATGTGTGAATGACGAGATATTGTTACAATTCTACAAAGCCTTAAGGCTTATTGTTTCACTCATCATATCACCTAGTCAGTAAAGAGTTTTACCGTTTCTATCAGGTTTAGTAGTCTGTTCACTAGGTTTTGTCTCGTTAGAGTTTCTCGATAGTTTGCTCCTCCCAGGAGTGTATATCTCCATCTGGCAAGAGCTTCACAGTCGAAGATGATATGAGAGGCTGTTTCGTCCTCCTCACTACAGAGTCTGCAAATAGGTTCTGCCCTCTGGATGCCCATTGTATGCATATGCTTTCGAAGGTGGCAGCAACCGTTTATCAGCACCGTCACTAGCCTGGTTTGGAGTCTGCTTAATCGCAGTATGTCATCCATCAGTATTTTTGATGGTTTCCGTACTACTCTGCTCTACTATCTCGCAATCCACTCACGGAGTTCCAGTGGTATAGGTATGTTTCGTCAACCCAGTCAACCAGCTGCGTTTTGGTGACTCCAAATTCTGGTTCAGTGTCAGTAGAAGCTATTTTTGATACCTCTTTCGCAAGTGTGTCAGCATTTTCATTGCCTTGTATACCCTTGCGGTACACTAGGGTTACCCTGTTGTGGTTTGCCAGAGCTATTGTAGACAATCCCAGATTAATCTTGAATTAAGCCGATGACTAGCTAGGGCTTTCATAGCAGCCTGGCTATCTGTTAGGACGATAATATGTTATCCTCTATAATTTCTTTTAATGTTCTCCTGTAGACATAGGTCTAAAGCGTGAGTTTCTGCTTGGAATACTGTGGCATTTTTCCCCAGAGAATGCATTCAATTGGGGAGATTCGCCATATATCCCGGCACCAGTGCCGTTGTCGGTTTTAGATTCATCTGTATACCAGATTAGCTTGTTAGTCTGACCACGGCTTTGAATTCTCCCCTGGTTGCAGTCTAACTGGATGTTGAAGGGTTTATTGCAGTTTTGCCTTATTGGCAGCAGTCACTTCTCACTTGTAGTAATGTGTTTGTGATGTTTTCTATCCTAGTGTATTCAGAAATAATGCTGGTTTTCCAGCTCTGATTGTATTTCAGCCTGTACGCCGCTAACCTAACGTCCGCCTTGATTATGATATCCGGAAGAAGCAGGCTTAGTAGGGTTTCCATACTGCTGTTGGGTGCTTCTCATCGCACCTGTGATACACAAGCAAGCAAGTCTTTAGAGTTTAAATAGCTCTAATCTGGCTTGTCTTTGTTCTACTTTAGGCAACCACACCAGCGATCCATAGGTAACCATTGATTTTACCACGGCAGTGTGCAGCCAGTGTAGCATGCTTGGTTTAAGTCCCAGGTATTGCTCCGTGTTCGCTTTGTTACCATAAGGGTTATCTTACCTTTATTTACAACTTTGCAGATTTGTGATTTCCAGGTTATCTTTGAATCCAGGATAATACGAAGTTGTTTAGCCTCCTGACTCACATGCAGTTGTTCATTGAAAAGGTTTGGCGGTTTTTAAACCGTGCAGTCTCCTATTTCTAGTGAATGGAACCAGTGCCGTTTTTTTGTGGATTTACACTGAGGTTCTCCTTGACACACCATCTTTCCACGATGCATAGAGCTTTCTGCATGAGCTCTGAGACTGTGTTGTCGAACTTCCCCGAGATGAGTATTACCAGATCATCGCCATACCCCTAAGTGTAGTATCCTTGCCCATTGTTTCGCCTTGGAGCTTGTCCACTACCAGGTTCCACAGCAGGGGTGATAATACTCCTCCCTGAGGGCATCACTTGGCAGCTACTATCTCCATCGCATGTCAACAGTTACTTTACAAAACAATTATTTAAGTGAATCTGGCTGGAAGCTGTTGGACGGTTTTTATAAAAATGAATAGTCGAGCGCTTCCAATACAAGAAGAAGAATTATTAGTGTAGATATTTTTGCAATAGAAACAGATATTTGATGTGGTATAACTTTGCTAAATGCATTTGAATTATTTTAAAGTTTAGTTTGAAGGTTAACGAAGCCACTATATCTTGGAAGAACAAAAACTATAATAAAATAAGAGGTAGTCGTGTTATGACATACGGACAATTCATAAACAATTAAAAAACTCAGTAATACTTTTCAAAAAGATATTAAAATTCGAACAATATAGCAGTTGTCATTGTTGCCGTCGTATCCTCTTGCGGTTTAGATCCTTGACCTGTTCCGTCTCACCAATGCTTTCTTGTATCGTCTTATCGTTCTTAAGGTCCTCGTTTCATCGATTTTGTCAAGAAGATTCATCAATATTTACATCTTTCTGCTTCTTCGTCTAATAGTTCTACACTTAATTCATTTTTTATTATTTCGTTTTCTATTCTGTCGTCTCTGATGATTCCTTTTATTCTTCTCAAACATTTCATTACGGTTTTTTTAACGCTTAACGCTTGATCTTCCTTTTTGGTGTTTACCTAAGTTTCGCTACTATACAGTGCAACTGGAACTGCTAATATATTATACAGATGTATTTGGGTATCTAGTCTTGTTTTCCTTTAAACGTTTTGGCTATTCTCTCACATGCTGACTGGTATTTGTTGACATTGTGTGTGTAATCGTTCTCATTTCATAAAAGATGTCGATTCCTAGGTAATTGAATTGTGCTACTTGTTGTAATAGTTTACCTTGTAATATTATTTTAGTTTTATTGCGTCTTTACCCGAGTGCACAATTACTTTCGTTTCTGTTATGGATATTCTTTCGTTGTACATTGTTACCATTTTATCCAATCGATGTATCATCCTCTGTAGGTCATTATCGGTTATCTGCGAAGAGTGGTATATTAAGGCACTAGTTTGCATTTATATTTATTTATATTTATTTTGAGCTATTTATTTCTATTCTCTTGTTACTTAGGCAATACATATGTTAAAAAGTGCTGGTGGGAGGTGACACCCCTGTCTCAAACCTCTATTTGTATTTTCGTACCTTTTCCCTCCAGCTATTTAAAACTTATGTTATGATAACATCTTTTATCAAGTTTTAGAACATACTCTATAATTTTTTGTTTATTTACATAGTCGAACGTCTTTTCTAGATTTCAAAAAGCAAAATGCGTTCCTTGATTATATCCCTTCATTTATATATAGAAGACTATTTTATATTCGGCATTGAATACTGAGCTGGCTTATGCCTTTATAATTGTTAGTATCTACGCCATCTTCTTTTTTATGTATAGGTTGTTTTTATTATAATCAAATTCCCTTCTACCTATTCGGTGTCGGGATCATGTATAGGTTGTACTATACTAATATTCCAGCTTGTCGGAGTTCTATCTTTTTGGCAATACATATTGAATAGGTGTAGTAATCAGTACTTTACGAGTAAGCCTCCATATTTGTATAATTTTACACTTAGTCCACCTGTTCGCGCGACCTTTTTGTTTTTACTGTTATTTAGTGCTTCGTGGCGCTCTTCTTTCGTCAAGAGATTTATGAATATCCTGTACGGTTCTTCTTCTTCTGTTGCCATTATTACCTATCCATAGTTCTTTACAACCTTCCAATCGTTGTGTAAATAGAAATTTATTTCAAATATTCCAGAAACTACATTAAGATTTAATACGTACTACCATTTCCCCAGTCATCACCACTACCTACAAATTACAGTCGAACTCCCATATAGTGATGTTGGAAAGTACCCAAAAAAAATCAGACTTCATTAATATACGAAATTAATCTCAAATATTTGATAGTTGGCAACATTTTAAGCAATATTTGTATCATAGAACTTAATAATACACATTACACATCCGAATTTATTGTCAACCCGGAACAAGTTCTTCATTCTGTTTTAACACTTTTTCAAGGTTTTTTACGATTACTGAAACATTGTTGGCAGCAATACCAAATTTTGGAACAATATCTCATTGTTTGACACCCTTATCGACATCTTCCAAATGGAATGGAATGCTTTTGCGTTCCATTTACAAGATGTTTGGTGTTTTCCAGCACATTTCATGCATCTTGATTCTCTATTGCAGAATTTTTGATGTGTGTCCATATGTTTGGCATTTATAACATTGGTAGCTTTGTTCTAATTTTCTTAGAGGTTTTATTTCAACCTTCATGCCTAGTATCCCCGTTATCTAATATATTTTTTTAAGTTTTCGTCATTTTTGATACTGCATAAATAGCGGAAGAGGTTTTGTCTCTTTTCTCTGCAGAATATGAACGGCTTCTATTATTTTATATCCTTGACTGTATAAATCTCCAGCTATGTTTTCCAGAGCGCATAACGGGTGTATTTTCCTTGCCATGACTTTTATTTTCTTGTTTGTTCAAATTGATGTACTTAGTTAGAAAATATACAGTTTGGATAATTCCCATATCTCTACAATTTCTTCGATCGATTCAATTAAATATAGTTGTTGCTTTAAATAGTGAGCTATAATTTGAAATGAAAATTGTGAAATGGCCCTGTAGACAAAATTCCATTAACAACATTAAGTTTACACATAGGTACTTATTTTAACTAACTAAATATTTACATTAAAATAGTTTTTAAATTGTCTTCACATTACAAATAGTTTTAAAAAGTTAAACAAGTGTAATTTCTATTTTCTGGAAAACTGTTTTAGTATCCCATATCTAGTAATTGGAAAAGCCATTTTCAAATCTATTTCTTGCGTAAATGAAAAATTATGAGTGTGGATTCTCAACATAGTGGTCCAAGTTATTTTCACACTTTAAAAGAGACAGTTTTCCAGATCATAGTAAATCTGCGTTAGCTCACTCCATTGCTGACAGTATATTTTCATCTAGACACGAGGCACCCGAAATAAATGGATTATCTCAAATACCTGGTAAAAGGGGCGCCCAAACGATACAGGATAAAAGGTACACAAGGAAAGGATGCTAACAAATTCCTTAGTAGGTAGACCCAAAGTTAGTACAAGTTTTCCAGCGCCCCTACCGTGTTTGATTATCCCTAAACTTCTCTAACCACAATAGGCCCGGGGCGGAAATGCACGCACCAACGCGTCCTCTAAAGCTACCTGACCGCAAGAAAGCGCAACCCGATTTGCAATCGCAGGACCCACAGAGAGGTTACATTTTTGTAAGGCCCAAATTTGTATTTAAATGTACCAGCCCTTGAACTCATTATAGCTAATCACAGACCGGATTTTAGGCTAATCGTCCGCTTAGTGTTTATGAAGGAACAATAACTAAATATTGACTTTATGAAATTCGCTGTTTTTTAACATAGTTTGTATTTACGAGAGAGTTCTTTATGTTATCTACCTAAGTATGAAGGAAACAAGTTAGAGAACAAACATATTTTTGAAATTCTACCTTGTTTCTTTGAATGCTTTGTCTCTTAGGAGGCGAAAATTCCACTACATATGTATTTTTTAATAATTATAATCCAACAATAATCCGCTACACCTATTTCAGTTAAAATACGAGGGGAGTTTTTTATGTTATCTACCTAAGTATGAAGCAAACAAGTAAGAGAACAAATAAAATTTTATTTTTCAACATAAGAACCATTAACGCGTACACACTTATTCCAACGTTCTTCTAATAACGCTATGCCTTCCAAAAAAAATTCTTTTGATAACTCTGCAAAGTACGACTCGACAGTTTTTCAAGTCCTCATTCGACAAAAAGGGACGCCCTCTCAAGTATATTTTGAATTTTGGAAAGAGATAACAGTCACAGGGGGCGAGATCGGGACTGTACGGTGGATGCTGTAATTCCTCAAAGCCGAATTCATTAATTGCTTCTTTAACGATTCGTGCTTTATGTGCCCTGCAGTTGTCGTGTAGACGCACCGTTTTCTGGGGAAAATTGTGAGGCCTTTTCTCGCGTCTAGCTGCTTTCAAATTGATTATTGTTTCGTTGTAAATATTCCCTATTATTGTAGACCCTTTTGGCATATACTCAACGCATAAAATCTCTTCAGCATCCCAGACAACTGTGGTCATCACTGTTGCCGCTGAGGATTACGTCTGCGCCATCTTGGGTGGTGGAGAGCCCTTATGAAGCCATTGCATGGACTCTTGTTTCGTCGGTGGATACCAGTGGTGTACCTAGGTCCCATCTCCAGTTACAATTTAAAAAAAAATTCTCATATTGGGATAGAGGATACAGAGACACAGATGATATTGGTAATTAACATTTTCTAATTATATTTTTTGCTCTAAAATAAACATCAAGGGTACTTCTCTCTTGGGATAATTTTGGATATTTACATTTTTGGTCACCCTGTACATGTTATCTCAAGTTTTAGTATTGCAATATTATCGCATCAGAAAGCAGAAGTTTTTGTGAGACTGAATTTTTTTGGTAAGTTTTAAAATAAATAAGTTTCCCGTTTTAATAACTTTCCAGGACACGCTGTATATAATATATGCCTAACATTTAATTTTTGAATTTAGAATTTTTATATGTATAACAAGGGCCTGAGCTTTAATTTTCTATCTCTATAAAGATGACAAGTATTGCCAAAACTGTTTATAATGATGATGAAAATTTGGATTTTCCTAAAAATTGTCAGAAATGGAGTTATTGGTATTCCCAGGCCAAACTCAATTTTTAAGACTGTTTGTATCACTTTTAACGTACCGCATATTACCTTAAGAGGAAGTCGTAGTATATTAATAGCTCAGTGCGTTAGACTTCCCAGAAGTCCCAGTACCGGAACATCGGATTTTTCACGGCCGCTCTTACTCACAAAATAATATCAAACCAGCTAGGTATTCTGCCTAGTAACAGTAGTAGTAGATTATGGGGTAGGCTGAGATGTCCAGCAAGTGGGCCCCTATAGGCTCTTTCTACTAACCCTTGCAATCCCCTTAATCATCCCTACCGTCTCTCTCTTCCTCTTCTACCTCCTCTACCACTCTTTACACAAACCTTGTGTCCGTCCATACAAGGAACTCAATTCTGCACTGTGAAGCGTTGCTGCGATACTGCCTAGTAACTTTTCTCGAAAGCAAAAGTGTTTACGCTTCCCATGGTTTGGAGCCCACGCTAAGCTGTAGGTTCTCTAAGTGTGTGGAACTGTAGGACGCCCATCACAGGCTTAAGGGAGAAGATCGCTACGTCTTGCAACGGACTACTTGAAGTAGAAGATGTTAGCTTATATTTCTGATTTTGCGATAGTTGTAATCCAACTGGCAGTACGTAGTAACTGCATTTACATATATCTTTTACCTTTCGGTTTCGGGTTTCTTTCGCTCCACAATTTGGCTTTTTCGCTATGCTCCGTGAGATAGTACAGTCTGTTGGCCTTTCAACAACTATAATTCCCCAGCTTACGAAATCTCTTTTCATTCGTCCATTTATACGGAAGGTATCCTCTAACGAAAGTAGTTGTATTAGTATAACATCCGAAACAGACTAACAACATGCTCGCCGCTAGCATGAGGCGGCGTGTTGACACAACCTTAGCACTCGCAACCAAATACTAACCGATGCTTAACTTTTAATCGTACGTGCAGGATCATCCTAGCTGTTCGGAAACATTGTACTTGAACTGCATATATATTCTAAACTTAAATTATAAAATCCAAATCACGACCGCTTGGTGTGTGCCAGCGTTGAAAATAATAATAATTTCCTGAACTTCCCTTATATATAATCATTGTAACGTGCGACTCCTTTCGCCTAATTGTTTTATATTTAATTTCATGATGCATTATGGATTGCATAATATATGCTATTGGTTTATTCAATTTTGGCATTGTTTGAATTTAGTTTCATCCATTCGTATATTTCCGGTTTAGGAAATGGCGATTTGATATTTCCGTGTGGCATTCATTGTTTTTGAGTTCTCATAGGAAGTGGACATGTTTTTGGATTTTTTTAGAAGTCGTTCTAAGGCTTGGAAAATTTCCCCAATTTAATTTTCAGAACTGCAATTGTGGAATTTTAGATATCGATAGTAGTGATACGAATTCCAAGAGTAATCCCGATTTTTGTGCTAATCTCTTTGAGAAAGTTCTTTTTGCGAGTTTTACATGTATTAATAAGCTTGGGAACATCAAAATCTTATTGTTTTATTTCTAAGTCATTTGAGTTTATTTAGACGAATACGATAAGGCCGAAGTTATACATCGTCAATTAAAATACAGGAAAACTTGGAGATATTTCGACGCGATTGGAGTTTGTCTTCCGCATGCAGAGTACAACCAATGCAGCGCAGTTCGAATTATCAGCGGCGTTGAGAAACATTACAAGTGTGTCCGTTCCGATTATATTTAATTCTTATAAATTCTTGGTTGTACGAAGGAGATTCGGAAAACTCTAATTTCAACCAGAAATGGGTATCGACAACATTATTCTTTAGCTATAAATTGATGATTGGACAATTAAGTTTTATAATTACTGTGATTTCAGTTACAATCAAAAATAAATTGTGTTCTTGGTTTATATGTAATATAACAAAATTTTGTTTGTGTTTGTCAAATGGTCGACAGTGTACACAAATCTTTTTTTTATTTAGAACTCAACAATAGGAGGAATATTGCGAAAAGTTTTGATTTTGATTAACGAGTGCGTCGATACCTAATACCTAATTTAGGTAATTTTAACCTGGGTATTTGGTTCGCGAGGCCTCGACAAACTTTGAATACTTGGCGGGTTTGGTCGCGACTTGTATTTGTCGGTTGGAAGCTTATGTAATGCTTTAGAATTCGTAAGTAATTTCGCATTATTGCGTTCCCTACTTTTGCTATAATCTCTTTCAAGTACATTATCCGTCGTACTGTATACTGTTACCCATACAAGACATTTTTATTTATATATTTGTGTTAATTCATGTTGGGCTGTGTTCGGCGTGATTATTATTAAAGTAATAGTAAGTATAATTAAAGTTTAGTAACTTGATGTTGTCGTGTTTTATTGTGTATTGTTTGATTATACCCCTTTTCTTGTATCAGATTGAGCAATTGCCGAAGCAAGGTAAGTTCGAACTCCAGGAAGGCTACATCGTGTTATCTTCAAGGACGAAAGATAATTTAAAACCTAGGCTTATCTACCCTCCCTTGTGCGATTGAAGCTGGTCGAGCTCGATCCTTGATGCCTGGACCTTGCATAGTGGATTTTAGTTGGCTGTACTGTCCCTAGTTAGTGTTTTTCTTTTATTTTTTGGTTCCTAGGTGCTACATCATGATACATTTTTCCTTCATTTAATGGAACTTAAACGAAAGTTTGATTTTGAAACTTTCTGAAAATATTGTGCCAAACTGATTACTTCTGGAAAGTAATAAAAGTCAAACCCAAAACAAGTTAGAAAATCAAAGGTGTATATAAAAAAAACAAATCATGAAAACAATAATGCTCTTATATTTATGCAAAATCATTTAGAATTGATACGCAAATTTTTCATACTAGAAGACACCAAATAGATCTGCATATTTTGCCTTCTAAAATAGCCAGATGGTTAGGGAATCACAGTCTCCGAAATTCTTCTACAGTATCAAAATTTTTATTTTTAATTGTGTATATACAGGATCCACTTTAAACAGTTTCCTTAAAAATTATTCCATACCTTTCTAGATTAAAATTATATTCTTGTTTAAACCAACCATTACATAGACTTACCAAAGTTTCTACCGAAAAATCAAAATGGTATCTATTAATTATACCAAAAACCAGGTAAATAATTGATGCCACTTAACCGCAGAGTATAACAAAATGTATGTGTTCGTCACAACTCTTCGGTATTATAACTATTTTCTGATAGTATTTTTGTTATTTAGCACATGTAATTAAAAGTTAGGTTCGCCACCCTTCTACTTTTTTAACAAACTCATTAATGAAGTTATCCCATTTAGTAGAAGTTTTTATACAGAACCGTTAAGTGAGAATTAAATAAAGCATTACCTTAGATAAAAGTTAATTTCATTAAACCAAGTTCACCGAAGCGCTATGTTATTAAAACCGCGGTCTAAAAGAACTGGATAACAACGATATTGCAAAACTGAAAATGAATTTTGTAAGGCCTCCTGTTAAACCTTATCAACTAGACGCTGGAAACCCTAAAGTAGGCTGATTAAATTTTTTTATTTAATAATGCCAGGTCTAAATTACCGAAATTAAGTTGCCGAAGGTAATACTCCCTTTTTAAAATTCATATTAAGATATAGCCATAGATAAACTTAATTTATAAACAGTATTGGAATAAACAAAAACATATCTTAAAGCCCTTCAATACTTTCAATTAAAGGTTATTTTTATATTGTAGGAAAGGTATTTAGAAGGGATTTATAACAGTCCAGTCCATTATATGAAGGATCAAAGCGTGAAGCTTCTGATAAATAAAGCCGATTGAAAAGGCTCTGGGAATTTATTTTCACTGAAAAGAAAAAATTATAACATAATGCGTGGTAGCTTAAAGCACTGGATATTTGAGCATATTGAAGTTGTAGATAGAGAATGTTGATACATACCAGTCTATACAGTCCCTCTCCTACATTACACAGAGAAAACTGTGAGTTCTGTACAGAACCTGAAAATATTATCTGTTCACTAATCACAACTTTTAACTGACTATATAGAAACACCTGGCAACGTCCATCAATGGAAGAATTTTATTAACAAAATAGGTTGTGTGACACCTCATTTAAAAGCGTTTTTCGTTCTGCGTCTCTCAAGGCATATCAAAACATTATTGGAAGTAATGAGGCTACATAAAGATTTCCATACTTATAGATAATTGATTGTTTTTCAATTTCGCTTCATCCACAGCACATGTTTAACTATTACAAATGAATCTTATTCTTCTGCCTTCCTGTCCATGTTAGATAATTGCCTCCTTTGTCACCCTTCTCCATTCTGTTGTATCATTCACCAACTTTCTCCAGTTTCCTATTCCTAACCTTCTTCATTTTGCTGCATCGTGTCTTTCCACTTATTTTCGGCCTGCCTCTTGGCCTTCTGTTTTGTGGAATTGTGGCGTAGGTCTTTTTCACCATCCTCTCTTCAGTCATTCGCATAAGATGCCCAAACAGCCTTTGTAGGTGAATATTTCTAATTAACTATATCGTATAAATTGTCGACTTGGAAATTCATTCTGTGCGTCCACTCCCTTTCGTCATCTCTTACAGGTCCATATATCTTCCGGAGTATTTTCCGTTCTAGGGTTAGCAGCATTCTTTTGGGTTCTTCATTCAATACCCATATTTCAGCGCTATATGTGACAACTGGATAAGGGTTTTGTGTATAGTAATTTTTATATTCTTGTGATGTTGCGTGATTTCTTGAGATGATGTAGGCCATAAAAGCACCTTCTCTCTAGTGTCACTCTTCGTTGCTCTTTATTATCGTTGTTGTTTCGTAGGTCTAGTTATCTCCATAGCTTTGGTTTTCCTTTGGCCCATTATTAGACCCATTACTTTCGTTGCTTTCCTAGTTTCGCAGTTACTTCAGTGAGGGTTGGAGCGCTTCTACTTACTATTACTACATAGTCTGCGTATGCTTGTATTACATGGGTCTTTCTGAAGACTGTCCCATTAGTGTTCATTTTTGATTTTCGCATTGCTTCTTCTAATGCGATGTTAAAGAGCAGGAGCGCTAGTGAGTCGTCTTGTATTAGACCTGTGCTTGCTGTGAAAGGGTCCAACTAATGTTTTTGTAGGCGTACCATGGTTCGATGCCGTTCGGTGATTGTTTTTGCAAGTGTAGGTGACCATTCCGCTTTAAAACCGCATTGATAATCCCCGACTAATTAACCGACGTATGTCTACATTTTTAGTATAGTACGATTGAGAGGACTTTGGTATTTAGTAAGGTTATATCCCGGTGGTTACCATACCCTAGCGCATTTCTTTTGTACATATGGGTATTATGACGGAATCTTTCCATTCTGTTAGTTGTTCCGAGACCCATATGTTCGCTATTATCTTGTGTAGAATTTTACTCAGCTCTTCTCCCTCTAATTTTACCAGCTATGCGGATATTCCACCTAGTTCTGTGGCCTTGTCTGTGGTCATTGTTTAGCTTAGATATAGTTTGCAGGACTTCTTTCAGTGCTGGCGGTTGTACATCTGGTTGCGCAATTATACCGGGCGTGCTATTGTTTTCGCCTCAGTTGCGTCTTGGTGTTCGTCTTTATTCAGCAGGTTTTCGAAGTGTGTCTTCTATGTCTGGAGGACTCTTTGTCTATTAGCAATTATTTGTCCTTCTTCTCCTTGTATTATTGTGGATCTGAATTTTGTTATCACCTTCAGGTCATCAAAGATTTCACTATTCGGTACTTTCGATTGGAATCTTTCTAGGGTTTGAATGTTGGATGTACAGGCTATCCCCCCCCCCCCCAGTTGTATCCCATCTGCCCAACTAGGTTTGACGGCAACTTTATACACCACCAATTGCTTTATCGGAAATATGTTAAATATGTGTCCTAGCCAGCAATAGTATTTACTGCATATGTGGCAAAAATTCTGTCAGCAATTTTGTTTAACCTGGTGTTGGAGCAAATAATAGGGAGTGAATCATCTTCGACCTAAGACAACAGATGCCTGGCCTATGCAGATGATGCTACTTTAATAACACGAACAGCGATAGAATTACAAGGCATGCTGTAGAAACGAACGCAAGAAGCCTTAAAAGTGAGTCTTACGATTAATGGACAGAAGATTAAATATATGTATATCAAGGAGAACGCAGACCTAAACAACATCATAATAAAAATTACAAAGGCTTGGAAATAAAGTTTCGAAAAAGTGAACAGTTTTAACTACTTAGGAACAATAATAAAAGAAAAGTGTGACAACAGTGGCGAAGTCAGGGGTAATAAAAGCGTCAAGGCACTAATGGCAGTGCTACGATCAAAGAATGTGTCCCGCAAAGCAAAAATGCAAATGTATATAAGCCAGTGATACGTGTAGCAGTAACTTACGCTGGTAAAACTAGGATTTTAAACAAAACTAAATACGAGTTGGCAATACGCGAGAGGAAGATATTTAGGCGTACACACATATATATATATATATATATATATATATACATACACATATATGGTGGTAAGAAAACTAAAGATGTGTGGGAAAGGAGACCAAACCTGATAGAACAGAAGAGCTGTATACACAACCTGA
>JABXWE010035244.1:0-14945 GCA_014611495.1 Limonius californicus
CTAATGATAATAAACCAGGGATGATGTGTGATTTGGAGCTTTCTATAATCTGTTTCTTTTTCGGCCTAAATCTATTCTAAAACATATTTTAGATCATTTATTTATTTATTATTAATGTTTGGTAAATCTTATCCATAACATGCGTTGTTCCGATGGTTGTTGATATCATGTAATTTATTTATAGATAGGAGGTTGTGTTTTCAATAATTTTGATCGTGATTGATAATAGGAAAAAATGAAATTTTTTTATTAGTTACCGAAAATATTAGAAAAATAAAAGCTGTGTAATCTTATGTTCTACTGATAAAAGTCAAAAATTATTATTTATCAGAAAGTATTAGTAAATCAAAAGCTGTGTCAATTTTATGTTCTTCGTACAAAAATTATTATTTTAATCTTGTTACTTCGAAATTTGTAAGGATCTTGTCTAAGCAGGAGAATAAATTGCGAAAGAACGACAGTCATATTTTATTTAAAAAATTCGTTCTTAAACAAGAATAATTATTATTTGAAAGTTCTACTAAAATTTACACCCAAGAGAAATTATTTGAGCCGGAGTGGAAGTTGATCAAGATTTGGACTGGTGGTAGGAGTATTTTGGAGCAATTTGGAAAGGTTATCTGAAGAAGGAGGAAGGCGATAAGTGTTTGTGACGACGAATAAGGTGGGTGACATTTTAAAGTTTGTTTGACAATAAAAGTGAAATTTCGATAGTGCTATTTATATGTTTAGATTATAGTTTTGAAATTTGTAAAATCAAAGGGCACTCATAATATCGATTTGGAAATTAAAACTTCCTTATTGTGTTTTACCGTACATTCATCAATATTCTAAATTAAACAGAATTGTAGTGAGTTCTTAATACTGCATTTACCCTGAGAGTCTCATATAGCCGTGGTTTAGATTGTGAGTTACCTTCACTAATTTTAATACGTAATTCACAGTAATTTCTTTCTTTGTTTGCTGAACGTATTAAATAAGGTAGGGGGAATACTACAGCAATATATATATATATATAACATATGTTATGATAATCTTAAAATCTGTGTGTATCCTATCAATATTAACTTTAATTCCGGATATATCTATTTCAAATCGACACTTTTATATGTTTAATAATATCTGATTAGTATAGTGAAAGTTTTGCATATATTGATAATTCCGGATATATGTATTTAAAATCAATACTTTTCAATTTTTAACAATATCTGATTATCAGAGTTAAAACTCTGCACAATAACTCAAGTTTTATTAGAAACGGCGTTGCTGTTAATAACAATAACTGAAATTACAGAATTATCAGTTTAAAACTGATACTTCTAAATTTTTAACAATATATTCAGTATCATATTGAAAACTCTGCACATATTAAAAACTGAAGTCATATTGAAGACTATGTTGCATCTATTAATCATATCTGAAATTCCGGATTTATCCATTTAAAATCGATACTTTTAAATGCTTAACAATATCTGATTATCATAGTGAAAACTCTGCACATATTAAAAAATCAAGTCTTATTAAATTTTAATTTAAATTTTAAACTGTATGTGATTACCATCTTGACAGCTGCGTGCATCTATCAATATATACTGAAATTTCGGATGTATCTATTTCAAATCGACACTTTTATGTGTTTAACAATATATGATGTCAATTTTTGCATTTAACATAAAAGTCATCATCTGTGTCCTATATACAGGATGAAATACTTATTTAATATAAACACTGCATCAACATAACCTTCATACTAAATAATTCACAACTATAGTGACGTTTGTTTCTGATTTTTAGTTGTCGGTATAGTTGGTTGCATACACAATAGGCGAAATTGACGCGTTTCTTTTAAAAGTATACATAGGCAATGTATACTAAAAAGAAAAATTCCCTGTATATTGAAAAGTCAAATGATATTGAAAACTGCGTTAAATCTATCAATATTAACTGAAATTCCACATATATCTATTTAAAATCGATACTTTTCATTGTTTAACAATAGGTAGAATACTTCGATGGTTTACCATTGCTTTGCGAGAGTAAACGGCCGTGAAAAATCAGATGATCCGACACTGGAATTGAACGCCAGACCTACAGGGTAGAAGTCTAATACGCTAGCCTACGACCGTCTCCTTTTTTTTGCTGGAATGAATAATGCATTCAAATTTAAATTTGCATATGCGTATTCAGTAATTTTCGTAGAATTTACTATTACTTTTAAAGTATTTCATGCCCTTACACCCCGTAATTGAAAAATGTTTGCTTGGTTTTCGAATGAACTATTTCGGATCTCACTTTTCGCACTTCAGTTTATCATATTTTCTGTGCTGCAGCTATTGTATTAAAAAGCGATATGATGAGATTTAATTTAAAAATGTCAATGAGTTAATACTGCAAATAATGGTTTAAACAAGAAAATATGGCAGGAGAAGGTTTTCGAATGTTTACCGGATATTTATAAATACTTTAATAGATTTTTGATTAGTTTTAAAGTACGAGATATTTTCTTAATCCTCACTAATAATAGTTAATGGAGACAATACAGTTTACATTTTTAGTTAAAGTATTTTGGGGAACTAAAATATGTTCAAAAATATAATTTCCTATACATTCTTCGGGGTATAGTTTATAAAATTTGGAAGCTCTTGTTTTGAATTTGAATATAGGAGTTTTGAAATTGATGCGACGTTTTTAATATTAAAATATTCTGTTGCGAAAACAGTTTTTTTATACGAGACTTTTAACGGATGAGCATGTGTATAAAGGAGGACAGTTAGCAGACTATTCGTCGTTGTTCATTAGGTTTGAGTTAATGATACGGGACATGTTGTATTCTTAACTTCACAAATGTTACCCGAACGTTGAATTCATAAAGAGTGCAACCTACTTCTAAAAATACTTTGTTTGACCTGTTTGTTGAGAAAATGCAGCCGTCGCATATTCCAGTCCTTTTACAAAAATTGGAAATCACAAAGCCAGCGTGCACAAATATGTTCCGTTATTTCCGGTTGTCGGTTCAATCAAGCTAATCTAAATCGTACAAGCGTTTTTGATAGACTAGTTTACTGAACGAAAATTGAAATATAAGAAACATTTAAATTGTAATAAATTACAACCAAAATGGTGTTCAGATCTTACAAATATTAACAACATAAATTGATTTGGACAAATGACAGGGGAAAATAGATAAAAGTATCCATAAGAAACTACTGTAATCTGTGGAATACTTAGATATGAGTCATGGATTTTACAGTCACAGTAATATTCTCCGTTTTTTAAACGGTGTACGTTTCTTTGTGTCAATTAAAATACAGCTTTTGAGTATTGTTACTATTGATACATTTTGTTTATACCGAGTGATTTAAGGGAGAGTGCTAACCTACGATTCGAAAAATAGGCAACCCAAAATACATATAACAAGGTACTGCGATATCGAAGTTTTTATTGGCGATATTAAAAATTTTGCTTTTGATGCTTGCTTGGAATGTTTGGTATTTTATGCTGCTTAACTTTTAAATAAAGTAAATGTAACAGAAAACAGCGAAGTCATATTTATAAATATTTAACTTTAAGTACAGTAAGACCCGTTTAACGCTGCCCCGATTAACGCTGATTCGATGTAACGTGTTTTTTTCGAGCCCTAAAAAAACCCTAATTATTTCACGATTCGATATAACGCGGTTTTATACTAAACCTAAAAAAGCAGAAAATACTCCACGGTTCTATATAACGCGGTTCTACACGAAGCCTAAAAAATACTAAATTTACGCTGATTCAATGAATAGCGAAATTTCTCTTGCTTCCTACGATTATGCCCGAACCCGAACCAATCCAACGAAAGGGTTGTAATTCCCCTTAACTCTAAATCTATGTTTATCCCGTGCATTTGTTTTCCTCGTACGTCAGATAGCATTAGTCAGAAAGATAAAGCCTTGTAATCAGCTGATCGCGTTTACGTTCATTGTTTACATATACCGAGAAATTCTAACAACTAAATAGGGTAATTTAGATACCTTATTACTATAACAATTTTCAGTGGCGTACATCACGCAAATATAATTTAGTGTTCTGTCATCTATCAAGCAAAAGGATATGTAAAGGATTTTCACAATTGTTTTCCAAAAATTCGTACAAATACATTTAATTAATTTATAATTAATGAATGTAAGAATTTTCGGTCATTCTTAATTACGTTTTAGTGAAAATCATGTACGTAAATGTTAGTTACTTGTTGCTTATTTAACCTTTTGCTTGACAGATGACACAGCACTAAATTAGATTTACGTTATGTACGCCACTGAAAATGGTTATAGTAATAAAGTATTTAAATTAGCCCCATTTAGTTGTTAGAAATTTTCGGTATGTGGATACAACTGCATTTTCCTATAAAGGAAATGTAAGTGCACACAAACAGGGCAGAGTGGAAGTGAAACACTATATACGGTTGAATAATAAGTGCGAGTGAGAGATTGTCTCTAACTTTCTTTCATTCTCTAATTTTTTGCTGTTGTATATATTTTGCAAGTTAATATAAAAATAATATAAAATTAAAATAGAGCTTATGTAGTTTTGGTCGCGCGCTCCCCTATCCCCATTTACTATGTGCTAATATGATTCTGCTTAACATGGTTGAGTTCAGCGCTTTGTTTTCTAGGAACGCACCTTGAGCGTTAAGCGGGGTCTTCGTGTATTTAAAATATCATTAAATAGCAAATATAAAATTTTTTTTTATTAACAGTTTGTCAAAATGCCAATAAAATGTCAAGCGTATCAACTAGACTTTTCTGACTCAGCATATTGTCAACAGAAATTTAAATACCTACTGCTGTACCGCATGTGATGTATTTTGGGTTGTGTATGTTTCGAATGGTAGACTCGTTTTCATTTGTGAATCGCCAGTTATAGTATGATGAACAAAATTTTCAATAAAAGTTAAATGTGGAAAACAAAACTTGTTTCTTACCTTAAGCAATACACTATACAACATTTACTACAATTATGTAATAGTTGTCAAAGCATAGCTAGTTCACTCACTACAGTTACTTGTTACACTAGGACACAAATATGTTTATATTTGAATGGATAACATAATAGCTGCATTACTATCTTCATGTAATTTTCACAATCTTTCCAACTTGGTTAAAATGAATGTTTCTTTCAAGATATTTAATGAGAAGAGCTGCATTAGCTACTTTGAGGTATCTAGCTATCGCTAAGTTACAGTTTTTGTTCCGTATTAATAAAATAAGGTAATATTAAATCCAAATAGAGAATCGTGTAGAACAACAGCTGGAGAGACGTCGGAAAACACAAATTTCATATACCGTACGGTTTTCTTCATATAAAATTATGTTTTCAGAAGGCAGAAGATGAAGAGGAAAAATTCATAACCGTTTACAGAGATTAAAAGTTACGTTAAGTGAAATATGATTTAAGGTTATGATTAAACGCAGAAGCGCTGCCAGAAAAAATAGTTTTAGGGGCGAACTTTCTATGTATCGAAGTAATATTACATACGCACAGGCTTCTGACTTTCTATGAATTATAATGTATCAAATTTTACTTTGCGTTAATTATTTCATAAATTAATTAAGGTGGAGAAAGAGTCAATTGAAGGAGTGAAGGACCTTAAAATAGCGACCCGCCTGTATATAATGTAGTTTATACACGCCCGTAATTCAAAATTTTGTTTTACGATATCATTGATTGTAATTCGCATTAAAAGCATGTCTCTATTGCAAAGAAAATCGTATAGTACATGTATGCGTATTTTCTTAAATCTATCCCCTGTTGTTTTAAGCACAATTCTTTATTTAGATGAAATATACTTATTTTTAGACATGGAACAAAAACTGCAACTTAGCGATAGCTAAACACCAGCTTGTGCAGTTGTTTTAATAAAATTAAAAGAATAGCTGTAGCAACTGAACTACACTCTGATAAATATTAAATAATTGCCAATGTAATAAATTGTGTTGCTTAGGTAAAGACACACGTTTTGTATTACGCGGCCAATCTTTAGCAAACATGTTGTTGGCCGTACTGTAGTTACAGCAAGTTTTCTATTCTAAAACATCAGTTAATAATTAATGTGGGAAATGCACCACGCTTTCTGAGTGTACAATCAAATGTACTTCAATAATTACATTTGAACTTGAATGTTCATTGATTATTTTGTACACGAATACTGTTCTGTACTTTTTCATAATTGATAACAAAATCAAGAAAGATAATTGTAATTGTGCGAGTACACTCACGAATTGTTATATGTTGCTTATAAGCACCATTTTCTCTATGGACCACAAATAAAATAACCTTTTTTTAAACAAATGTAGAATTAGAGCGTTTACGCTTATGGGACAATTTATGAATACGAAACCCAGTGTTGTGAATTATGGGGATAATATAATCTGTAAATAATACTTTGTTATCTTATATTTATTCAGGCAGTTTATAATATCTATGAGAATATCTCATTAAAATTGGATAACACAATTTGCTGTATATTTCTATATAAATACAACAAAAATCTTATTTATGCATAGCACTGGTAAAATCTTAGATGTTACGAAACCGATATTTATTATAAACCCCTCGAACGTCTGCAAATTTCAGTTAAAGCTATAAACTGAATAGCGCTGCGGTATTATCACAAATACCAGCTATTGTTCGATAGCGAAAGTCCTGAAAAATGAGAAAACTAATAAGGAATAAATAGTCCGAAGAGACCAAGTAGATTAAATACCTACAGGAAATTGTTGGAGGTACTTAAATTGTTTCATAGCATTGTCTTTTCGATGCCATAGAAAAGCTTTACTCCTATAATCTAGTAGAATTAAATTAAATACATATGTATTGTACTGTTTCAAGAGCAAAATGTGTTTAAATTAAAAATAGATCTATGGCTAGATGTTGATCAGAAGAATTAAATTTTGTTCCTGTTTCCGTTCCGAATGAAATATTTTGTATTCACGTGCTCTCAAGAACGTGATAAGAATACTCAAGAAATTGATGCTTATTGTAACAATAGAGGATAACCTGAAAACGTTTGCATATTGATGTTATGTTAAATTATATTGAGAATGTTAGCATATGCAGGGTGTCCCATGACGTGAGGTTACTACTTCACTTACGTGTAGGAGAAGTGGAAAGAAGTCGAAACTTAAGAATGGTCATTATCTCTAAATCGACTATTAAAGAAGTTGTCGCCTGTTTTAGTGAAATCTGAAGCAGGCGCAACAATAAATGATATTAAGTGGTATTTGATACAAACTGTCTACGTGACTATGGAAATGATATTATTTACTTGTATGATAACAGTAAAGCAACTTAAAGTTTATTTCTCAGCTTGCGCTTATTAACAGTGTTGATAATGTTTACTTTTACAACGCGAGAGTACGCCGATATCCATTACATGTACGGTTTTTGTGATGGAAACTCAGTAGCAGCTGCTCGAGAATATGGGTTGAGATTTTCAAATCGGCGACTACCAGACCGACCAATTGTCCAATGAGTGCACAACCACCTACGTGAATACGGAACTTTCCCGAAACTGCCGACTGAGCGTCCAATACAGCCAGTACTAGACAGTGAGGACAACATACTGCGAGAAATTGATAATAATTCCAGCACCTCCGTTGGTCGTGTATCTGCACAAGTTAATGTACCATGCATGCGAGTTTGGAGAACATTAAAACGTCATGGTTTACATCCATTTCATATCCAGGGTGTTCAGGCCCTTTTACCTACAGATTTCGCTAGTCCTATGGAATTTTGCCGATGGATTATTCAAAATCGAAACCTACGTAACAGAATTTTATTCACGGTTGAGTGCGAATCTGCACGAAATCACAGTGTAACATTATCAACATAGGTTTTCAGTGAATATCTGGTGTGGAATTATTGATAACATGCTCATTGGTCCATTCGTTTTTGAGGACCATTTAACCGCCGACAGATATTTAAATTTTCTAGAAGATCATTTTGGAGGATTGTTAGATGGTGTCCCTCTGGGATTAGACATAATATGCGGTACCAGCACGATGGTGCCCCTGCGCACTTTGCGTTACGTATAAAACAATTTTTGAATCAATAGTTTGAAGGACCTGTAATTAGTAGAGGAGAACAACACCCCTGGCTTCCAGATCTTCAGATGTAACTGATTTAGATTATTATTTGTGATGCCATATAAAAGATATCGTATACCAAACACCATCAGAGACGGTTGAAGATCTTAGCAGACACATTTTTGGAACTTGGAACAAGCTTCATCAAGCAATAAGACGGAAACGTCCAGGAAAATTTAAGCGTGGGGCCATTTTTCTGCACGACAATGTTAGGCCTCATGTTCCTAGAAAAAGAGAAACTTCAACGAAAGAGATGGAGGGTTTTAGAGCATCCACCCTGTAACCCGGATCTATGCCTTGCGATTTCCATATTTTGGACCGCTGAAAAAGGCGTTAAAAGGTGTTAGCCTTAAAATGTTAACTATGGCAGAAAAAATGTTTGTTTCAAAAATTTGGTAGAAAGATGGTTTCAATATAATAATTGATGAATAAAATTATCAATTCAACACTGTTCCACCAATGCGTAAGGCGTCTACTATTTACGAAAATGTTTTGAGCAAAATTGATCTGTAATGGACTGCGAGAAAGTAAGGTTGATGTGTTACAAGTTATTATTTAAAGACCTAAAAGTCTACTTGTAGCTAAATTTAAACATACCATGTCTAAAGAACATTCTCTTAGAAAACAATCCTGATCATATGTTTCAATTTTACAAAACAATATTAAATGAGATAGGAGAAGAGAACTCTCAAATGTTTTTAAAATTATTTGGAGCGGTTAAGGCAACTCATCTAACCATATAAACAGTCATAACTGTACATATTGGTATATAGAGAATCATAACATTGTTCTTGACAATCAGTTAAACCTGGTGTTGCTGTGGTATCTCATGCCAAGGGGTCCTGTGACCTTGGTTTTATATACTACAATACTACGTTAGTGAAGGATTTTATAGCAAAGTTATTGGAAAGGGAGAGCCGATTAAAATGTCACCTATATCACCAGATCTCACACCAATACATTTTTTCTTTTGGGGCTTAGTGAACTATAAGGTCTGAACTACGAAATCAGCAATCCATGAGGAATCTAAAGCAGCCATAGAACAAGCCTTTGAAGACGTTGATTTGAATCAAAACTTGTGCAAAAAAGTTTGTCTCAGTATTGCAACGCGCGTTCGGCGATGTATGAATGCAAATAGAAAACAATTTAAAAAATATTAAGTAAGACTTTGACCCACCCTGTATGTATATTTGGTATTATGGAAGAGCTCTTTTTATATGTAAAAATATTTTAATATTCATAAAGAAAAAATAATAAAAATAAACCTGAACTATATAAAGCCGTGAAATATTTATTCTAATTAATATTGGCTGATGCTCAAATCTCTTTAATTAAGTGTTCTAAACAAAAATTGTTTCCTGGGTAACTAACTCAAACGATATATTCTCAATCTACTTGTTAGTTTCAGCTATTTTGTAAAATTGTAATATACCATCGAAAAGAGAACAAAACGTAAAGGTGATACAGAGATCACAAAAATGTATCTCTATGCCAAAATAAATCATAAATGACAAGAAATTGTCAAATTTCAGTTTATTTATCTATAACTAAGTAATATTAAGCTGTTAATATCAGCCAAACGGTCACCAAAATCAATCAACAGAGACACTGGTCAAATTAGGGAAAACAAACTACAATCCTTTAACAACATAATGCATACAAACCTAGTGTCAAGGGATATTTAATATTCTTAAAATCAATAATACCAAGACCGTAACCAATTTTAGTTGATTGGTACACCAAACAGCAACGAAGTTATCATAATTTATCTAAGCTACTATTTCTTGAATAGAATTACATGTCCAATTAACTTTATTGTGGGTGATATACGAAATAGGTTGCACAAGTTTACAAATTTTCAGACGGTTTAGAGAATCCTTAATATACAAATTTTATTGATTTAATTGACCTTAAAGTTTTATAGACTGGGAATAGGATAACCTGGATATACCCGAAAACAGTAGCTTGATAAATCAAATCAAAGGATAGGAAAAGGAATAGGGAAATGAGGGTAAGGTAGAGATAAAGGGAGCTTATACGGGAAGTTCGATGGTGTTGATCAGACAGATAGTTTCCGAAAACTCCGGAATAAAGGAAATGAACCTGCAGAAGCTCAATCCAAAGAGCTTAATAAAATATTAGTTTCTCCAATATTAAGCTGTGGCATTTGGCTATTAGGGTGGCAATGAACGTGAACTTAGGTAATACATTAAAGCTTTAATTGGATTTAAATTGTAGTTCTAATGCTACAACTAGATAAGTTTGTAACTAGAATTAAGGATTGGGTTTCTAGACCAACAAATCTGCACTTTCAAATACAGGCTTTGAGGATAACGTTATATTGGGACTGCAGGTAAATGTTGGTTATATTCATGGAAAGCTTTCTGAAAAATATTTACAGTACACATATAAAATACTATGTCTGTTAGCAACAACAATACAATTTCACACTTGAGAAATAACATAAATCTCAAAATATCTACTATAAAAATAGAAAATACATACATACATAGATGCACAAATTAAATATTATCTTTTTTTATATAATATTTAATATAATTTTATTAAATAAAAAATATATCCGCGTTAAAATGTTAATTCAAGTACATTGGTACATACAGCGCTTTTAGCTGTGATTGCAAATATAAAATATATACAGGGTATTTTATTAATAATTAAATATATAGTTCGATGTGCATAAAAAGTAGTGGTAGTTTAAAATTGACGTACGCCATTTTGTAGAGTGCACACTATTTTTAACTAATGTTCAATATCTATCTAGATTGGTTAGAAGTATTATTTATAATTGCAAAACATCTACTGTTACATTCAACTATGACGAGATCGTTCGGTATGGACATATTTGCTCGTTAGCCAAAAAATCCGGAAAGGCTTCCTAAAATATCTTAAAGCTATTATCTTCATAAAAATCAAATATACGCATAGATGCACGTGTATAGCGAAGTACGAACTATGTATAGTAGTACAGTAGAAGGTTATGGCAGAACAAAAGATTACCTGCGGGTAAGCGTAGATTAAACTCAGCAGCTACAGTACTTAAAGAGCTGACTAGGCAATCAAACATAAATATATCCGCGAATATATACCAGACTTAATAGCATCCGAGATCACTGAATACTTCTTCTGGAAAGTAACTGGTAGCCTCGCTAGGCTAAAGCAGCAAATTCCCCCGATTCGTAGTGAAGATGGAATATAGGCACGCTGCGATATGGAGAAAGTTGAACTATTCGTTGCACGTTTCCAGAAAGTTTTTCAAACCCAAAACTGATGATATTCAGCATGAAAATGAAGTGATGCATTACGTAATGGTTCTTTACCAGCTCTCACTGTCCATCAAGCCTTTTTCCCGCACTGCGTGAAGTAATGGAAAACAAAATACACCAACCACAAAAAGTCTCCGGGATATGAGGTAATCACACATAGAATCTAACACTCCATTACAGAACAGATATTTAAAATAGTGAATAATAATGTATGGGACATAAGTTTTCAGAAAAATATCAACAGGCTTAATCAGCAAGATAACGAAATGTTATTCAAACTTAAATATTAACGGTTAATTTTACATCTTTTGACAACATGAAAACTAATCTACAAAACTATAGCGGACCATGGTGCTCAATGGCACGCAATTTGGCTAAGACTTGTCCCATCTTCTTTTGGACGATGTTCGGGTCCACTTCCCGAATTTTCCTAAAAATTCGTGTCTGCAATTGTTGTTCATTTTGGGCCTCCCAACCGTTTTTATAAACCTTTCGACACAATAATGACCAAAATTCTTTTATTGACCGACCTTGACCAACTATTCCTGAGTCCTCTTCGCATAATGGCACGAAGCGAGATCGGGCCAAAATATATCGTCGTTCTGATTATTGATGTTAATAAAATTAAGCATTTTCGTTAAACATCTTTGGGTATAAAGCCCAGCATCCACAGCTTCTTCCCGAACTCGGCCAACATAGGATGTAGAAATCCCAGCCTCAAAAATTACGCACCAAACTAAAACTTTGTCAGCAAATTTCGCTTTTGCTTTGAATTTTACTTCGTTTGGGCAGTTTTCAATATTAGAGGTGTAAAATCTATGGTTACCTTTCATTTCAGAATGTGACAGCGTGAAATATTTCTCATCATCAATTATAATCACAAAATGCCTTCGTTTCAAAGCTCTGCAACATCTAGGTATTTTTTGAGCTGTGACTGGGTGTATTTAGGAGACTTCCTTCTTTTTCGATAATGTACACCATTTCTGGACAAAATTCTCTGGACGATCTTGCATGAGACCCCAAAACGGCGACCCAGCTTTCGACTAGAGATTCCAATGTGTCTTATGCGGATTGTACCAGTCTATTAATTCTGTGTTGTTCCAAAACATGAACTCTTCCAGTTTTCCGCAATTATGCAAGGTATACCCTCTTCGCATTCTCTTATTGTCCTATAAATCGCTGCCTAACTAACATTTTGATCTTTGAACAAGTTAACAATTTCACGTTTGGGCAACCGTCCAACAAAGCGATAGATACTTTTGGGAATTTCAAGTTTGTACGACATTTTAAACTTAGTTATTGAATAAATTTGAGAAACAAAGCATGATTTGTTTACTGGTTTCATGATAACTAGATTAGACATCAAAATCGAGTAGAAATTTCAAGGCAAACTTTTTCTCAAAACTTACGTTATCAATTGGTAGAAAAAAGCTACTGCTGTCCTGTCTTCCTTAATATTAGTCAAGCTTGAGTGTGGTACGAGGGTATACTATTCAATTTACAGAGGGCCAGTCCACCTGTCATATGATGATTGAATCTTACCATGAAAAAAGAGCATTTCAAGAGAAATATGGATAAGTGACTCTGCCCTATTAACTCATATGTATCACCGAGTACCAACTAACCAAGGTGAAATATGTGCTGATGATACGGCTATTCTCACCACTTACCGTGACCCAACCGTAGCAAGGATATCTTTACTACAAACTTTAAAAATGCGATTGGTTCATAAAATGGTTTCTCAAAATTAACCAATCGAAATCAGCTCCAGTATGAACGGTGAAGTATTACCTCAAGTGGATTGTGTGAAGTATCTGGCACTGCATATTGATAAAGGGTTTACCTGCAGAACACATATATGTATAAACTGAAAGACAGACAGAACACATATACAGACTGAAAGAAAGCAACTCAATCTCTCATTCTCGAAATACCACTACTTCTTGGGCGGCAACTCAAAACTTCCTCTATCTCAATCAAGTTTATTGTACACAAAATATTGCTGAAACCAATATGGAGCTACGACATCGATCTGTGGGCACCGCATCGCTTTCAAACATTGAAATCTTGGAATGACTCTTGACAATAACCAATGCATACTACTATGTCCCTAACAAAGAAATCCGCGAAAATCTGAAAGTGATATCAGTAAATGAGGAGTTAGGTAAGTACAGTGCGGAATATCTTCAGATATTAGAAAGACATCTAACGCATTCGCCTGAAATATACTCGACAACAGTGAAGAAATGACTAGACTCAAATATGTAAAGCCGTTCCCTACCGTTTTAAACTATTTAGTTTTAAACTAAGTACATAGTAGAAAAATTCCAGAAACTTCTCCCTTATTTGAATTTATTATAATCGTTAATTTCAGATAAAATATCCATGAAAGTAAATGTTTTCTGAATAACACAAGCTTACGGGAGAAACGATCGCCCTAAGCGGGAAATAATAAAGCAAACATAGCAAATCCAAATATTAAGACCATTATATCCAAGATTCGTCTTAGCCGAATTAAGCAGTAGTTTGTTTATATATTTAGGTTAAGTTATAAAGCAAGTGTGTCGGAGTTATTGGCACGCCTGTTCTTTAACTAGGAGGAGCGTTTCAAATTTGTCGCGCTAAAATCCACACTTGTGATTGGCTAAGACTACGCCGATTTTACACAATGCATATATTTTGACAATCTGTACATGCTTTAACTTATCAGAATATATAATGTACATCTAAGTCTACTTTTGTACTTGTGATTTTATATTATACAACAAAATTGAATTACATCATATTATCGCAATAAAATATTATAGCTAATGTCAAGTGTAATTGTTAAAGATTGTTAAATTTGAATTTGCCGCCAAAAGTTTTTAATGTATTCTTTTTTGACATATTTGTAGTGTGAACGTGACTTTCCTATTTACTCCTCCTAGTTAAAAACAGACTATAATACCACAGAATAAATACCTACGGACACAGAAGCGACACTCTCGGCGGCGCCTTTGATGTTTCAATAGCTAGATTTTGTGAGGCGGCCATATTGAAAGCAAGTAACTTAAGGCGGGTAATTTAAAAACTTGCATTGAAGGCGTGTTAGTTTATAATTTTTATGCTTTGATTTGGCACAAGGTAGAAGTATATACTTCTTTAAGAGTGTACATTAAAAAAATAAAATCTTATAAATGTTTAATATTAATCATTTTTACATTTTTTGCGTGCTTATTTCTAATATTTCTGTTAATATATTTTAAACAATAAAATATTCTCATTCTAACGAATAATTTTAACAAATAAGTATTAGGAAAATTTTTACAAGGATGAGTAAATGGTACATCATTCATAATACTAAGTAAACTAGTTCCCACATATGCTTGAACAACTGTTAAAAAATTATCAACAAATATTCCTTCTAATTTTTCTACGTAATTATAAAAATTAATATTAGGTACTTTTAGGTTTCCAAACATATCTTGGTTTTTGTTTTCATATGCTTTATAATAATTAAAAACCACAGTGGAATCAAAAGATTTAGATTCATCATTTG
>JABXWE010035249.1:0-17355 GCA_014611495.1 Limonius californicus
ATAACTATTTTAATTTTGTGAGGGGTTTTTTGTCCGGGGGTTTTTTGTCCGGTGGGTTTTATGTCCGGGGGTTTTTTGTCCGGGGAGTTTTATGTCCGGGGGTTTTTTGTCTGGGGGTTTTATGTCCGGGGTTTTTTGTCCGGGGGTTTTTTGTCCTAGATTCGTATAAAATGTTATCAAAAATAATCTCTAACAGATTGACAAGAAAACTGGATGAATACCAATCCCAGGAACAAGCTGGCTTTAGACAAACCTATAGTACCACACATCGTCTATTAACGTTGAAAATAATAATAGAAAAATCAAACGAATATGGATTTCCACTGTGCCTGGCCTTTATAGATTACCAAAAGGCCTTTGATAGCATTGAACACTTTGCAATGTACAAAGCACTGCAAAACATCACAATTGATCAGAGATATATAGAACTAATAAAGCAACTAAATGAGGAAGCTAAAGCAACCTATGTACCTATTACATGAAAACAGCAACAGCTGTCCCACTTAGAATAGGAGGGAGACAGGGAGATACACTTTCTCCAAAACTTTCCACATTGGCACTTGAAGATGTATTCAAGGAAATAAATTGGGAATATCAGAAAATATGGAAGACCTAAGAAAAATGCTTGCGAACCTCAATCGAAAAGCTCTAAAAGTACGGGTAAAAATGAATTTAACCAAAACCAAATTATGTACCCTGGACCAGAAATAGATGTAAGCGTGGAAGAAACCCAAATTGAAAGAGTAAAAGAATACATTTACCTGGGACAGAGAATTGAATTAGGAAGAGGTGTTGAAAAAGAAGAAATTAAAAGAAGAACAAGAATGGGTTGGATTGCATTTGGTCGGTTATCCTTTATTTTGAGAAACAATAAAATATCTCAATGCCTAACAACGAAACTATATGAGCAATGTGATCTACCAGCAATGACGTACGGAGCAGAAAACTGGACAACAACAAAAAACAACATTGAAACCAGCAGAGTGGCTCAGAGAGCAATCGAAAGAGCCATGTTAAACATCACAAGAAAAGATAAAATAAGGAACGAAAGAATAAGATCAATCATTAAAGTAACAGATGTTGGCAACAATTAAAATGGTTATGCGGAGCATGTAGCGAGACTCAACACAAGCAGATGGAACCATAAAATCATTGAGTGGAGACCTTACGAACATAAAAGAGGAAGAGGAAGACCATCTATGCGCTGGTATGAAGATTTCAAAAGAACGGCTAAACTAACATGGATACAGATAGCACATAATCGTAAGCGTTGAAAAGAATTAGGGAAGGCCCTTGTCCAAAAATTGATCTAAAAAGGGCTAAAGAAGAAGAAGAAGAAGATGGAGCAACAAGTGACCTAATAATATGTTGTATCTATTCATGTTACAAAAAGTCTGTTTTTGTTTAATAACAACAGTGTTACAGCACGGTGGACCCATAATTCCAGGTTGCTAACTCAAGGTGGCTCAGCGCTACAGCGCAGAGATCTAAGGTTTAACCCCTGAACTATCTATCCTGATTTAGACTTTTCTTGTTTTCCTGGGTAATTTAGGTAAGTATCATCCACGAAATTCTATTACTTATTCATATTTCTTGGTCTTTCCCAACCTTAAATTCCCGTTATAGCTGAGTATGGGTTGAGGGTGCGGAACCCGACTGACTCCTATAGTCGGGTTCCGCACCCTCAACCCCTACAGCGGCCCGCCCTCTTGTAGGGAATTTACCTTCGATGACTTTCCTTTCGTTTTCCTATCGACCGTTATTTTACTAATCCGTAGGTGTGATCACCGGGACTTGCAAAGTTTAGTATTTGTTGTTTGGTATAGCAGACTCTCTTTTGAATCTCCAGCATTTCTAGTGCCACACCTATGCGCATAATTTGATTCACTACATACGTTTTTGTTGTGCAACGAACATGGCTTCCACTTCCTGCCATTCAGGAGTAACTATTTTTGTATTTTCTTTAATATTACAAGCTGTCTATACATCTCATTCGACGTCGTATAAGACATTTCAAGGGGCATATCAGTAATATCAGATTTTGACAGGTATTTATAATTGAGCGATGTATAAATATTTGTGTCCTTTGGTATGGACATTGGGTCTTACTAGTTGTGGCCCTAGATAATTTTATGTCCATATGACATTGGGACGTCTCGGTCGTTTTTTAGAGCTTAGAGGATTCCGAGGATGCTTAAACCTCTTAGCTATCTTAGATGATGACGAATTGATGAAGAATGTGAACGTGCTGAAAGGGTTAGATATAAATTCCGATACAGATTACTGCTAACACGACGATAATGAAAACGTTCCCTTGCAGGTGTTAGCAGTGAAGATTAGAATTGAAGCTGATAAGTTACTCAGAATCAATAATTAAAGCAATTAATTAGGAAGTGGGTGTAGAAGATCATTAGTAGAAAGTGCTGAACAGCTTATTGAAATTGAAGAAGTTGAAATACCACGAAATAATCTCGGACTTAATCTAACATGTACTTCAAAAGACAATATTGACATTTTTTGCTTTACTGATTTTAATTTACGACTGTATGGTTTAAGGTGGAGAGTAACTGAGCTAAAGTCATATCTGAAAATATATAAATAGGCAATCCAACTAACATTTGCAAACCCAAAATAGTTATTTTATCATCACCTTTCGAAAACGCACAGCGGAGGGGACTTGCGTTGGTGACGCGCTCGAGAACGGACGTATTTTCGGCGAGGTCAAGCAAAATTGCTTAGCGAGCCTTTTACAAAATATTTTGGGTGCAAACAACTATCACGTTCTAATGCGAGAAATTCAAGTGCGTGTGTGTACGAATCTAGGAAGGAGGAACTCTACCAGCCCTACCTGACCATCGATCAAAGGTGAAAGATACGCGACCGACAAAGAAACCAACAGGACGGACTGAAAGCTTAAATAGTCTTTTGTAGTCGTTGGTAGTATTTGTAGTCAATAAAATAAAATTAAATCATAAATAGAAACTAAAACGGAGGCATTGCGTAGCAAATGAATGCAAAACTGTACAAGCAGATACGCAGCTAGGGTCGCATTTTGGGTACAAACGACAAGGGTTGGAAGCAGGTAGTAGCCATTGCAAGCCGTCGCAACCAAAAACTGAAACTCTTTTCTTGTTGGGGCCAACTGCCAGGAAAATATTTCTCGGCGGCTACAGTCAGTCCAGCATAGCTTCAATCAAGGGACTCACTCCTGTTGGGAATAAAATAGTCGCGTTTACTATTTTACTGACGGGCTGGAAAGCTGATAGGGGGTCAACTTAGAACAATTTAACAAAGGCGGCTAAAGCCAAAAATTAAAAATATATCACATTCCATTGCAAAGTAGAGTATATTAGGGATAATTTAGGTCCAGGAAATTGCAACTTCTAAACGTACTAAACGAATGGTAAAATGTAATCTTAATTATTTTAATTATTTTTTAATGTAATTTAAGTTACTGCAATTTATTTCAGTGCGTAGATTCGGGTAGGCCAATTTGGGCAAATCTAGGACTCGGTATCTGTAACTTCTACAAGTAAAGGAAAAATGATCGGAAACTATAATCTTGTTTCATCTCTTTTAATTTATTTTAAACTAATCTCCCTTAAGTAATTTAAAGCGTAGATCCGGGTAAACACCAAATTAGAGACCTCACAAGTCGCGTTTAGTATTATTAGCAAGACCGGAGACAGTAAACCAGAGAATAACCAAAACACACCAAGACACACACATGATTCTTCCTCTCCTCCAACAACATAAACTACCAAACGGAATAAAGCCTAACCAAAGCATAACCGCGTAACGAACAGTTGGAAAGGTTTGGGAGTAAATACTAAGTAGTTTAATAGTTATTAGAACACTAAGATAGGTGCAATCTGTAACCTTAGAACAATAGATAGATGTGAAATAAGAACTATGTGAAACTTTGATACCAAAGTTATTAGGCTTAAATGCATAATGCAAATGCAAAAACCCCATTGATGCGTAGCTTACTAACTACCCGGTGTTGCAGCAGCGGTGTCTTGCGGTATGCATTGCAGACATGCTAACGTTGTGCAATACCCCACCCTATCCAGGATTGACCTTCGAGTCAGCTCCATGTCAGATGATGATGACCTTTCGAAAACGCACAGCGGCGCACAATTTAAAAAATTGATATACAATTTAAATAAAAAATGTAAAAAAAAATATGCAAACATAAGATCTCGTTGGCAGAACGTACACTTTCTGTGCAAAACTCCGAATATGGCTTGGGTTCGATCCCCAGCATTACCACTGCAGTAACTTAAATCTTATGCTGCAACCCACCACACGCAATTTCCCAATACAGATGGCAACCGTGGGGCCAAAAATTATCTGGAATTTCGATCGTTCAGATTAGATTTTAAACAGTAGATTTCTACCTCGGTGCTAAGGAGAAGCACGTTCCAAAGAAGAGTCCGGTGTCCAACAATGGGGCATAGACGCTGTTAACAGATAAGGCATACGAGTACCGCAGAATAATTTATAACTGTAAAAAGTGAGCACTTTCAAAGCAGCTGTGATTTGAAAGCACATTCTTAATTATTTATTTTATAACAAAGCTCGTCTCTGGGGACGTTACCACAGACCTATAAAGTTAAGATTTTAGGTCGAATAAATAGTCTTAATAATACATTCAATTTTGGAATAGTGTAGTTGTTGTAGGAGGTCGTAAGTTAGAGGTCAAGGTGTTGGACTTCAACGCTGAAGGTGTGGGGTTACATTCTCAGTACCGGAAGATTGCATTTTTAAACAGCCGTTCTCCCTCCTAAAGCAATGCCAACCAGCCAGGTATTCTGTAAATCGTCTCAACAGTAGAAGTGGTTATATTTCCCTTAGTTCGAAGCCCACTTTAAGCTGTAGGTCTTCTACGCGTAACATGGACATGGGAGAGCAGATCGCTACTCTGGTAGGGATAAAGTAGTCCAAGAAAAAGATAGATCCTGTAAGTTACCAATACCGCCAACCACTTATAATTTTGTTTATATTGGGTTAAAAAGTTAAAGAAATAAATTAAGATCCAAATGGAAAACAATGACTGAAAAACATCATGCTTATATCAGTAAACAATAAACAAACTAACCATTTATTACACAGTTTGTTTCTATCACAGAAAATACAAACAAATTTGGTAATTGTCTCGTTTTGTTTCGTTGAAATCTATATTAATTAAGTTAGTAAGAAACACTAATAATATTCATTGAACGGTTGCAATAATCACCAAGTAAATAAATCAAATAGAACTTGTTCATATTATTAACAATACAATGTTTGTTTAAATATTATAACCACAATGTGCGGAAACAAACTAAAGTCTCTCAAAGCCCTAATTGTACATATTGATTAACTACAAGTAACTTTTGTAAACAATAAATCTTCACTTGGGAATTAGTACACATATTGGCAACAATGAACCGAATAGCGAATCAGGAAAGCATACAAATTATTTTTGACACATATTTAAGCAATTAAACAATCTCTATTGATGATACTAACAGAAAAAATTTGCTGCAAGCCACAAGTCGTTAACTTGAAGATAATTTGACATTCAACAAGAAATCAAAATTTACTTCTAATGAAGTTATTTTAGAGAAACTTCCAACAATTTTTGTAATTATATTGTCAGAAAATAAACTGGCCGTAAGGTACTGTCTAATGGAGTTATTTTGTGGTGGATCTCAAACGGCATTTGCTCATCATAACCAAGAGAGGTGCGAACAAAGATAACCTAAGGAAGCCAATTTAATGACGAATATCCGATTATAGTGTTTTTGCGTGTCATAAGACTATTGCCCTATTAATAACAATAATTAAAGAAATAAATTGCCGGGAGGCTGCTAAGATCCATCTGTAATAATTAATAAAGTTAATAGTTTAAAGTCACTATCCAATTTATTATCAGAGTACTTTGTGTTGTTCGAGGTTCAAACACTTTTTTCGTGCAACAGAGAAAGTGGCCGTAAGCCACAGACTGCTAAAGTGAATACGTGAGAATAAATAAGGAAAGCAAATTAATGACAACATAGGTCTTTGATATTTATTGTCGTGTCGGGCGTAATAACTAGTAAAGGAACCAGCACATCAAATAGTCGCCCCAGGTGCCTCATTGCTGCAATGGTTTGTCACGAAATCAGATTTCCGATATTAACATGTATATGCAGCTCATGCAGTCACGAATATGACAACAATTATTATATTTTTCTGGGAAAGTTTCTAATATCTAAAGCATATTGCAATGTATAAATGGGACCAAAAGTTATTTAAAGTGCACCACTGAAACTTTAACTAGAAATTCAACCAACATTTTCAGATCTATGAATGGAGAAGCCTGCTTTGGAACATAAAAATAATAATTTATTATAGATATACGATAATTTGTTTATGTAAAAACATCAAAATGTATAAATAATTGGCTTACTCGCCTCAAAGAAATCACGGAGTGTAAATGAAATGTGGGCTAAATATTAAGCAAAACACTAAAATCTTCCCACTATTAAGCATAATATACTCTCAAAAGTAGAAGAAAACCGCTCTATGAATTTTCAAAGTGACACTAGTCTAACAGAACAACAGCGCAACGAGTTAAGAGCAAGTGAACATGCAGTACGACTAGGCGCTGCAACAGCCTTAGGAATCTTTCGCATTACCCTAAGTAGCACCCCTGACGACTTCTCGCGTCATCTTAAATTGCTGCACCGCCCCTGGCATCCTTTTGAATCAACCTTAATTGCTGCAACCAGCCTAGCAACCAAAGATACCAAAACACCCCTGGCGACCTCTCGTGCCGTACCAAATTGCCCTGGCGTTATTCAACCGTAAATGCCGTCGCATCTCTAGTCACCTCTAACATTACCCCTAGTTGCCGAATCACCCCGGGTGACTTTTTGCATCGCCTCTAATTACCACAACACTTGAGGCGATCGTTCACATCATTCCTATGTCGAACAACTCTTTCGGCGAGATTGGCGTCACGTTTAAGTACCGCAACACATCGAGCGACCTCTCGTATCACCGTTAGATATTGCAACCTCCCTGGCGACGTTTAGCACCGCCACTACATAAAAAAATACACGTAATATCTTTTGGGATTACCCTCAGGCATTGCAATACCCTTACCGACCTCTAACATTCTCCTAATGTGCCAAAACATGTATGACGACCTCTGACATCACCCTTAGGCTCCGCAACACCCCTAACGACTTCTTAGATTATTCTGAAGTGCAACAGCAAACCTAGCCATCTTCTGCATTACTGCTAGGTTCTATAATACTCCTACCGACTTCTGGGATTACTAGGTATCGCAAAAACCCTAACTACCGCTGACATTATTCTGAACTCCTACAACATGCGTGACATCTCTCGCATCATCCTAGTTTCTTCAACCCCCTAGCGACCTATCGCTTCACCGATAGGTTTAGCAATACACTTAGCGACTCATGTCTAAACTTTCAGATTCCGCAACGCCCTTAACAACCTATAGTATCACTTTGATTTGAAGACACATGCCCGGCAATCTATTCTATCAACCCTAATTACGGAAATACCTTAGAAAACCTCTCCCATCACCCTTACTACAATACCGCAGAACACCTTTAGCATAACCACTAGGTTGTCGTATCACATTAGGTTATACAACTGCCCTAACAACCTCTCGTCACCCTAAGTACAAAAACCTACACAGCGACCTCTCACTTTTAGCTTTTTGGTTCTGCAACACCTCTAGCACCACCTGGTATCACGCTGAACTGACGAGACATGCCCTATGACCTCTTCTGTCACCCGTAATTATGGAAATACCTTAAAAACCCTCTCCCATCACCCTTAATTCTTAGGAGACCTCTTGCATCACCACTAGGTTCTACAACTGCCCTAACAACCTCTTGTCACCCTGAAATACAGAAACCTATACAGCGACCTCTCACTTTTAACTTTTTGATTCTGCGACACCCCTAGCACCACCTGGTATCACGCTGAGCTGACGACACATGCCCCACGACCTCTTGTCACCCCGAATTATGGAAATACCTTAGAAAACCTCTCCCATCACCCTTAATTACTTAAGAGACCTCTTGCATCACCACTACGTTCTACAACACCCCTTGCAACCACTGAGATTATCCTGAAGCATCGCAACACTTCTAGACACTATCCTCAAGTGCTGCAACACAGCACGAACTCTCGTATCATAGCTAGGTCCCACGACCAACATGGCAAACCTGTTGTTTAACCCTAATGTGCAACATCCCTAGCAATCTCGGGTATTAGCCTTTACATCGTTCTCGATCTCAAACACCAGTCATCGATCGCCACACTTGCGTTAAAAATGGTCATTTTAAGATATCCTGTTGTTAAAACAAAATAAAAAAGAAAAGCTTCTTTACCATTGGCTTTTAGACAGAATTTTAGATAGAATCTAGGTGATTTTGGTGTATCTAAAGTAAAATTCATATGTATATGTTTTCTATTGATCGTTTATGTTTATCTATCACATGCAGTGAATATAACTTTGTTTGACAACTTTACAATTACTGACAACTAACAGTGGCTTCTGACAAACACAATAATTTAATGGATTCAAATAAGTAAAATTTCACCTGTTTGAAAATGTGGCGACAAAAGAAAACGTTTCCTAAGTGGTATTTACATACACGGATGTGCTCTAAACAAAAGGGTCACGCCATTGACCTACGTATAAGAAATTTAAAGTAACGATAACTGTATACTAAAATTGCCAACTTCTAAAGTTTATTTGTTGACAATTCGTGTATCATTTATCATCTGAATTTGCATAATGGTTTTATTGTCCGCCTAGAAACCCCATCCAATTAAACTCTTTCATATCGGAATTGGAATTATCGCCATAAAGTACCGCACTTTCCATTTTCTGACAAAGTGGGTTAACAAATGAGTTCTTCCCGAACAATTTATAGGCTGTTATGAACTCGACCTAATCGCCAGAAGAAAAATCTATTTAGCGGCTAAATTAACTAGATAAGTTGATTCATTGTGGCCACATTGTTGACCTTTTTATCGAGTCATTTACCATTATATTTATTATGTGTGCGTTTTAGTTACAGTTTAAAATTACTTTCTGGTTAAAGAGTCGGTCCAACTACGTGCGTGTTTATTACAATAATTAAGCGTTTGTTTTTCCCAGAAAACATACACTGAATAAAATTACATGCTTGAACCAAATAACTACTTTTAGACAACGGTATAATATTCTCTACTATGCAATATAGAATAATATCTAAAAAATTTAACATAGTTGTCTTGAAAAACCTACAAACCCTTATCTATAGTATAAAAACATCAGCACCTGTAAAAAAATCAATATTTTTCTGTTTAAATAATATGCAATACGCTACAATTTTAGAATTTATAATATTTCTAAAATAGTGTTTTACAAGATAAATTTTATCATATATGTAGTGCAACAAATAACTTGTTAAGGCAGCTGAGTTCCAATGAGTGGCTTGAACTAACGCCCTCCAATATTTACTGATATTTGATAATGTTTGCTATTTTTATGGGCCGTTATAAAAGTGTTGACTATTTAGAAGGTAAAAAGTTATTTTTATAGGCGAATCTCTCTTCGAAAGACTTTACCTTATCTTACTTCAATTGGATGCAATAGTATTTATCCAAACTTGTACCCTTAACGATGTAGAACGTGCATGTGTTCTTGATCCTAGATCTAAGATAATAGGAACAAGAAGAAGAAGAATATACCAAATGCTAACTCTATTATTATTTTTTTAATTCTGGTCGAATGGCTTCAAGCAGCATATAAAAGTTTGCAGTATCTACTCATACGTGATAATGTTTAGCATTTCTTAAGTCATCATAAGAGCTCTGACCTTTAAGAGATAAGAAGAAGAGGAAATATTCACACCGTTGCTTTAATATGATTAACTTCAATTGGATTCAGCAAAATATTATTTGTACAAATTTGTGTTTTAAGGGTGTGGAAAGTGCAAGTTAAGGGATGTAAGGCTGTAAATATGTTTTTAACATATCTTTCTTGTATATGCTCTAGAATCGACAACAATTATAAAGTATAATTTTTAAAAGATTGAAATTGAACTTACGAGTATTACGTAAAGTTTATAATGCTCGTAAAATTGACATTTTCTTGTTGTTTCATACATCACTGTTACGGCAACACACAGTTTCAATAAAAGTTCTGAACTAATTCTAATGGCGTCCAATATTTACTACTGATATTTGATTATGTTTAGTGCTTACATGAGCAGTTAATGCGAGTACTAACTTTTAGGAGGTAGAAAGTGATCTTTAGGGGTGATATTTCAATGAGATGGGTTTAACACGATTCACATGAATTGGGTGTGAAAAATACTATTTATTTAAATTTGTACTCTCGAGGGTGTGGAAAATACTTCTTAGGTGACTTTATGGATATAAGGAATATCAATAATTATACCAATATTAACTTTTTATGCTGCTAATATTATACAGGGTGATTTTAATTTCTGTGCGAAAATGTTTAACCAAGTATAGCTGAGGTTATTTAACTTCTAAATCAAGTAGTATTATTTTTATAATTCGGCACCGTTATGGAGGTAGCGGGCTTCACAGTTTTTTTACTTCAATCAATTTAGATAAACTTCGTTGTTTTGGAAAGCTAATAGTACAAGCTTAATTTCCAGTATTATCTGACCCAGAAGTGAAAATTCTGTAAATAGGGTATATCTTGAAAACGAGATCGTTCACCTAAGTTTTTTTTGCAGCTTCTAAACTATTACTGCTTGCCAAAAAAATCTTTAAATTTCTTTTCAAAATATAATATTTAAAGAGTTTTGAATAGAAATGACAATCGAAATACATACACAAATTACAAATTTACATTACATTTACAAATTTTTTATTTCTGGATCAGATTTCATTCCCTTTTCACAGTCAACTGTACAGCTTGGACTGTTAGGTTTCCAAAAGAACGAACTATATCAAAATTTGACAAGAAACAAAAACGTTATTTACATTTTAGTGAATGAGTGTAAAAAACTTTAACGCCCCATATCTCCGTAACGGTGCCGATATTGAAAAAACTACATGATTTAGAGCTTAAATAACCTCAGCTAAAGCAATGGTGGGGACTCGCAAGGGTTAGTGCGAGCCCTTTGTTAATTTTTCCTGGAATTTGCGAGTCCTTATTAGAATTCTGTTTACTTAATTTAGTTTCCTAAAAATCATCTTCTTCCTCGAGTGATTTATCTCTTACGAGACGTAGCGATCTTCTCACCTATGCCTGCATTGCGCGTTTAAAGTGACACAAACATCGAGGACCTACAGCTTAACGTGGACTCCGAACCACGGGAAGTGTAAACACTGCTACTACCGAAAAAAGTTACTAGGCAGAGTATCTTGCTGATTTGTCAAAGCCTTGCGAGGGAAAACGGCCGTTCAAAATCCGGTACTGAGAATTGAACCCAGGACCTTCTGCGTACAAGTCTAACCTCTAGCCTACGGCCTCATGCATTTTTTTACTAATGGTTGTAAACTTACTGATTTGAATAAAGAAGATGGTTTACTCTTAATTCAAAAATATAAAAACCGTCGAATTTTATGGAATTCAAATGATAAGTTGCATTACGGTTACCTGTACATTTTCGTCGAAAAAAAAAGAGCAAGCCCATTGTTAATATTTTCATAGCTCACTACGGACCATACATGGTTAAAGTTTTTCGCACATGTTTAGAATCACCCTGTATAAAGTATATAATGTATGTAACATTGGTTTTAATGGTATTTTCTTGAATTTGGTTTTGTTCAAAACTGTTAAGGCAACAAAGTTTCAATGAATGCTCTGAACTAATTCTAACGGGTTCCACTATTTACTACTGATGTTTGATAACGTTTAGTACTTGTATGAGCTTTAACACAAGTATTTAAATTTTAGGGGGTTGAAAGTGGATTTCAAGTGATATATAAACGAAATGGCTTTAACAGGATTCACCTGAATTGGGTGCGAAAAATTGCATTTATACATATGTGTGCTCTTATGCACGCAGAAAGTACATGTATATAAGAAGGGTGTTCACATGAACGTCTACGTTTTAAAGATCGGATGTTATTCATAGTATGTAATGTACACACTCTTTAGTTTCCAATTTGCTGATACAGGTACTTCTAATGTTTAGGATTTGTATTGATAATTATAAGAATTTTCACTGTTTAGGGGGTGGTAAGTTAATTGCAAGGGATGAAATGGAGATGACTTTACATGTTTAACTTTGTCCTGAATAGGGTTCGGAAAATGATAAGTATTCACTGTTTTTTAATGACATTTAAAAGTATATATGTTGTCAACGGTCACATTGATACCAGTTTTTTGGAGGCCCTGCAAGTACTTAGAATACCGGAAACACTTATGTACGTACAACTAGTTCCCATTTAGAACAAATATTTGTATACAATTAAACTGACCTACAGATGGTTTATGCATGCGATACGGCTTTTACTTTTCAATTGCTCAGATATCGACGCTTTTCTTTCTAGTTTTCTAAACGTATTGGGTTACCCACCGCAACTCCTTTAAAAAGTATCCTGACCTTAATCGCCGGCGTTCACAAATATGCAATTAGATAAAATATTACCCATAGATGGAAAGTTCACTCTGAGCAATTAGAAATTACACAATCAATTGCAAACGGTGCGATTAATACTGATGTGAAAATTCCATGTCAAAGAAAAAATTATGTCAAGTATAGCTCGCGCTGTAATCTATAAAGGTACTTAATTATAGATAGCGACATTAACTAATTGGTTTATTAAGGCTACACGACCATTTATTTTAATAAGGGCAAATAAGTGCAGAAATCTATACGCAGCTGTTTGCAATATTTTACAATCAGAAAGCAAATGCTCCGCTTGATCTATGCGCCCCATAAAGCTAGGATAACATGGGAGAAGCAGAGTTCGCATTATTTTAAATACTAATAAGATTGGAAACAGGGATTTGCTTTTTAGCCCAGGAAGAAGACAGAAACAGCGCCCAGAGAGAGTGAAGGTAATATTTCAGAAGAAAGTAGTTATCAAAAATGGAGTAATTGTTCAGAAACATGTCAAACCAGTTTGCCTGACTGATAGGGATAAGTTTAAATGGGTTCTTTAAAAAATGGCAACATCGTTGATTTACCAAGCGAAGACTAGTAATTTATATTTAGTAATTATTAAACGATCACCTTTCTAGCATTAATAGAAATTTAGAACCCTCCTTCCTCACAGACAAGAGTTCCCACAACAACAAAATATCTTGAGATAGAAAATTTTTTCTTTTTCTGCCTTGTTTCCCATAATGCAGCAAAGCCACCATAGCAGGCAAATTTGGCAAAAGATCATAAAAACGAACGTGGTTACTACTAAACATTTTTGTCTTTTATGACAACTTGCACTGTCAGTCATATGAATTCCTATATACCATCAGAACTATCCTATCCAAAAGTATCATATTAAGAACGTATTGGAAAGGTAAGCTTGCGAAAAAACCGAAAATTGAACGCTAGCCTAACTTCAAAGCCGATGGCTTTAATCATTAAACTGCAGTCGGCCCATGCATGTATGTAGCTAATTATATGAAAAGTAATTAAATTCGTGCTTTAATATGTGAAAATGAGACGACTCTAAATGTTGAAGCTATCTGTGTTTGCCAGTATAGCCTCCTTGTTTTCCCATCTTATCGCCTCAGCTATAAGTTACTACATACATATATATTTTGGCTCGCCTTTATGGGATGGTATCAAAAAATCAGGAACATAAAAACAACACTACACCACATAACCTTAAATGTTTTAACTATACTAAAATGGAGGCTAGTTACATGACTTGCATGGGTACCGCCCTCGAGTACGGACGTGTTTTGGGCGCTCTCGAATAGAATTGCTTAGCGAGCCTTTTAGAAATATTTTGGGTGCAAACTATCAAATTCCAGTGTGTTCAATTCAAGTGCGTGTATGTACGAATCTCGGACGAAAGGTGGGAGGAACTCTAGCGGATCTACCTGAAGATCGATCAAAGGTGAAAGATACGCGACCGACAAAGAAACAACAGGACGAAGGGGAAAGCGGAAAACGCAGGAAACGCAGTAAAAGATAAGTGAAGCTTGAGTAGTCTTTTGTAGGCTCTTGTAGTCGTTGGTAGTATTAGTAGTCAATAAACTAAAATAAAATTATATATAAAAAATTTATAAGTAGAAATTAAAACCGAGGCCTTGCGTAGCAAATGAATGCAAAACGGTACAAACACATAGGCTTCTAGGGACGCATTCCGGCTAAAAGCGACGAGGGTAGGACGCAGGTAGAAGATATAGCAAGCCATCGCAACCAAAAACTGAAACTACTGTTATACGGCCATAAAAGTTCACCCGAGGATAATATTTCCAATTGGGGCCAAGGAAAACATTTCTCGGCTGCACCAGTCGGTCAAGCGTGACTTCAATAAGGGACCCACTCCTGATGAGGAAAAAATAGTCGCGGTTACTATTTTACTGGAGGGCTGGAAAGCTGATAGGGGGTCAACAAAAATATCTCGCATTCAATTGCAAAGTAGAGTATATTAGGGATATTTTGGGTCCAGGAAATTGCAACCTCTAAAAGGAATATCCGGTAAAATTTAATCTCATTTTTTCAATTTTTAATTATTTCAATGCCATTTAAGATACTGCAATTCATTTCAGTGAGCAGATCCGGGTAGGCCAATTAGGGCAAATCTAGGTCTTACTTGTAGAAGTTACAGACACCGGTAACTTCTACAAGTAAAGGGAAAACGATCTGAAACTATAATCTCCTTTAATCTCTTATAATTCACTTTAAACTAATCTAACTTAACTAATTTAAAGCGTAGATCCGGGTGGGCCAGGTTGGAGACCGCAAAAGTCGCGTTTGGTACTATTTTGAGTAGTTAAAACGACAAAAGGGGCCAACAAAACATAAGTTAACAGTCGAGGTTTAGGCAAAATTCAGAATATTTCACAATTAACAGTAAGGCAGAGTATATTAGGGATGTACGAAGGGAGGCAAGAAGAATCTACGCACTAACGGAAGAATCCGATCAAGAATCGGCTGAAGAAGAACAGGCTAACGGAGAAGAAGAAGAACGAGAGTGAGGAAGGGGAAAACCAAGGAGAAGAAACGAAACATGCACCAGTGGGAAAGCAACCGATGGATATCTAGCGGTCAACTGCAGAGGGGAAGGCTAGGGAAAAGAAGGAAGTACATAGTTGTAATTAGTGTGGTAAATATTAAGTCCTTAATTTGTCATTAGGAAACTAAGATAGGGGAGTCTGTTACCTTTTGACAATAGATAGATAAAGGAAAAGAACAATGTAAAACTTGATACGACAGCTATTAGGCATAATCGCATAGCGGACAGTTGAAGAAGCTTGGGAGTAAATACTAAGTAGTTTAATAGCTATTAGGAAACTAAGATAGGTGTAATCTGTACTCTTAGAACAATAGATAGAAGTGAAATAAGAACAATGTGAAACCTTGCCCCCAAAGTTATTAGGTTAAAATGCATAATCGCATAACGGTCTGGGTTACGCACTCAAAATCCCTGTGATGCGTAGGTTACTAACTACCCGGTGTTGCAGCCGCGGTGTCTTGCGGTATGCATTGCAGACATGCTAACGTTGTGCAATACCCCACCCGATCGCACCCTATCCATTACATCCCTACCCACCTACTGGCATGGGGTAGGCCTGGCGTAATCCAGGATTGACCCTCGAGTCGGATGATGATGATGATGACTAAAATGGAGGTTAGTTATATGACCTAGTATACAACGTGTTACCTAAATCATAGGCAAATAAACACCTAGACCTCTAATGTAAATGGCGATATGGTTTCACTAATTTTGGTTGTGGGTGCAGAGCTACAGAGGCCGCTAGTGTTCGTTTCAATTGTAAATTCCAGTTAGCCAAATATCACCTGGAAGCAAAAACTATGCATAGCTTATCTGGCTATTCAACATTCCAAATGGCGTGTTTGTTTGCTTAGCCAGGTAAAGCAGCTACCCCTAATTTGTCTGTTTATTGCTTTGCAGTCAATTGCTGCAGTGAACGGAATGGTATAATGTAGGCAAAAATAAATCCCACAAAACCCCCGCGATACTAACATTGTTTTTAAAATTCATTAATTTTAAAGTTTGTCCGTTTTATAATAAAAAAAAAAGAAACAGGTAATAATATTCGGTAACTAAGTATATTTTATTATACGGTGTGCCGTAAAGTAGGTGATTATGCAAGATTTTCTCTAAAACAAAGTTAGCATTATGACGCTAGTCGACTACAATAGCTATTTATGTAACAAGTACATAATCTAAGACTTTATTGGACGAGTCGAGTTTATTGGCAGAGCGCGCTTGCGCGCGAGGCCAATAATAAAGACGAGTTAATTAAGTCTGATTATGTACGAGTAACATACTTAGCTTTATGTTCGATTCAAAAAATGTCTAGGAAAATATATTTTATTTAGTTAGGTTAAATATAAAATCGTCCTCATCATCTTCACAATTCGATCCTGTAGTATTTTTTTTTAAATTGGAGCATAGTAAGTGCAAAACTGACCGTTTTTCGTGCAATATTTTTACAAATGGGGGAAACAAGAGAGGATTTTTCATGATTTTTCGCATGTTAAGAAAGTCCAACCAATAGGAGATTATTTGCTAAATATGTAATTAGCTAATTATAGTTTCAGTTTGGGAATACGACAATACGAGCAAATACGTAGTAACATTTAAAACCATTTAAAACTTATCTTCTTAACTTAAGGAACATTGTAACTATGCGTCTATGCCTGTAATTAAATTGCAATTTGGCATAATGTTGCGTCGGTCTAATTGTACGTACCCCGTATCTGAAGAAAATTTTGAGTTTATTGTACTATTATGCGGTAATGCTGATCGCTATTTACTAGAGAAACTTCGTATGTCTAAAAAAAACTACTTTCTTTCTGATGATTTCAAATACCCGTATCTGAAAGCCTACCAAATATGTTGCGTCCGAGCATTGTCCAAGCCGCTCCAAAATGGCATTTTTAAAGAAAATCATTAAAAAATAATAATAAAGTGTGTGGAATATATATATAAACATAGGCAAATAAACACCTATGTTGCCTATGATATAAATAATGTTTATTTGCCCTAGCCTCTGTAGGATGTTACAATTAGATTGTAATATCTATTAAGAATATTAAGATAATAATTATAAATAATGAACTCACAGGCCTATGATTAAAGACCGGATTAAAAAGCATTTATTTTTTAAAAATTAGTTCTTATAAAAGCACGTAAAAATTAAAAATAAGCAGTAAAATTATT